>VMDO01018044.1:14786-43359 GCA_007922755.1 Pedetes capensis
GCGACCCTCTGTACAACAGGGGAAACACTATTGTCAGTGCTTCTCTGCTGTTCATAGGGTTTTCAATGGCAGATTGATTTTTGGGAGGGGGTTGCCAGGTCCTTCTCCCAAGCCTACAGCTTCTGGTGTTCCCAGGTGGTCTCCCATCCAGGTACTAACCAGGCCTGACCCTGCTTAGCTTCCGAGATCTGATGGGATCTGATGCCACAGGGCTATAGCTGCAGGCTTGTTTGTTTTTAGTATCTGCTTATTGTGGGTCTGAGAATGGAGTCTGGGGTTTTGTTTCTGATTCTCCTCAGGGATCTGACTTTTGACCACAGGCAGTTATACCGTGTTATCAGCCTGGGTATCCTCTTGCAACTTCCTGCTAGGCTAGGGCTTACTTCACCTCTAAACTTGCCCTCCAGAACTTTGAGATCTTCTCCAGAGAATTCATTGTTCTTGGGCCAGAGTTTGGAGCAGGAATTGGGTCCTGGGTTTGTGCTAAGGTCCCCAGTTGTTTCCTGGCTGTGTTATTTATAAGGCCGCGTGACCAGAGTCTTGTCAAGTGGAGCTCTTCTCCCATTTCTTCACTTGAAACATTCCCATTGGTGGAACCATTAGGAAATTTCTCTGGGACAGCCATGGCAATTAAGGAAGGTCACATTGTTGTTGGGGAGATGTGAGGAGCGTGGGTAGGCAGGTTTGGAGTGAAGGTCTGGAAAGTGGCAGCAAAGCCTAGGCCCTTGTATTCAAGCATACAAAAGAATTTATACCCGATACAGAAATTATAGTAGAGTATAGAATAGGTTTGGGTTGGGGTTTAGCTCAGTTGGTAGAGCACTGCGCTGCAGTCTCTGAGGCTTTGGTTCCATCCCCACCACAGCAAAATAATGGGAGAGAGATATGGCAATCCACTCCCAAAGTAATCCAGAAACAATCAGCCATTGAAAACCCTAGGAGGGTGTCTATGAGTCGTACCACAAAAACAACAATAGAATAGGTTTATTAACAATAGTACACCTACAAGGAACAATTACAGGGAAAACTGAGGCACCTGAAGAAGCTTAGGTAGATCTGCAAAGGAGCTTGGAACAACCTGAGTTCCCTAGGTAACTCAGCATAAGGATGTCTCTATTACCAAGGGGAAGGTAAAGAAGCCAGAATACAGGGGAGTTAAGCAGGCTTCTAGAAGGAAAGATGCCCTGGATAGATAAAGAAGGCAGTGGGCGTAAGAGAGGGGAGAGACATGCATGTGGTTGCTGAAGAGAGAAGAACAGAGAGAAAGTAAGAGAGCGAGCTTGCAGAAGAAGAGAGTGTGGGCACAGGGTCCCTTCAGTTTCTTCAAACTAGAGAATGCCCAGTGTGACATCAGACCTGGCGCTAAGCTATGGGCACCTACTATGACATGGGCCTGTGGCCTTTGTTTTGTAAATGGCTGAGGGCTTGAGTAGGGTGTGGAATCCATTTGAAAATGTCCTTCAATGTCCTCAAAGATGCCCAAGGCTTCTTCATCGTGGAGAATGGCAGGAGCCACTATTCAGTCCCTTTTTCCCTCCATGTTGCTGTAGGAATGATCCTTTGTGCATTAAGCATGTTTATAGCCTGTTTTTGCCTGCAGCTATAGCCCTGTGGCATCCGATCCCATCAGATCCCGGAAGCCAAGCAGGATCGGGCCTGGTTAGTACCTGGATGGGAGACCGCCTAGGAACACCATATACTGTAGGCTTGGGAGAAGGACCTGGCAACCCCCTCCCAAAAATCAATCTGCCATTGAAAACCCTATGAACAGCAGAGAAGCACTGACAATAGTGTTTCCCCTGTTGTACAGAGGGTCTCTATGAGTCAGATACCGACTTGACAGCACCTAACAGCAACAACTACAACAAAAATGTCAATGTACATTTCAACATGTACTGGTCCTTAGTAAATAAATAAACACCTGGTGTAATAGTTTAAATTTTAATTGTAGACAGATTATGATTTTTCTTATAAAATAAATTCAAAGTAAATGAAACAGCATATATTATAAATGGGGGAAAGTTGAAATTTTTCTTCAATTATACTGAATATTATTAAAATTGTATTAAATGAACTTAGTGATACAATCTTCAATAATGTATTGATCTCAAGTGAAATACTTTTTAAAAAATCTCTTAGCAAATACCACGTAAAACTAATGAAATCATTAAACGTTTTCCCTAGGGGTGTCCAGTAATTATACGTTATGGTTAAAAATATAAAAAAGAAGCTGGGTGTGGTGGCACTTGCTTGTAATCCTAGCGACTGGGGAGGCAGAGGCAGAGGCGGGAGCATAGCAAGTTCGAGACCCGAGGCAGTCTGTATAACTTAGCTAGACCCTATCTCAAAAAGTAAAAAAATGGGTTGGAGGTGCACAGTGGTATAGCACTTGCAAAGCAGGCAAACATGAGGCCCTGGGTTCAACCCCCACTACTGTAAATAAAAAAAATTAATTAAAAAAGAGTTCCCATGTAAATATTGAATAGAAAACACTAGGCTTAAAAATCTTCAAACCCTTTGTAGTGTCTAAAGTTCTATGCTATGCTTTGAACAAAGGAGAATTAGATTTGAAAGATGGGTAGGAAGATGAGATTACTTAGGAAGTATTAAAAAGAATCCACTCAGAGCTCAGTAGGTATTTAAGGTCTCATTTAGCTGAAGGAAAGTGAGATTATAGTGCTCAGACCATCTGTACTCTAAGATAACATGCTTATTGGCAGCAGTATAACCGTTGGTTCTTGAAGAAATTTGTACCAAATACATATTTATTAGCTGTTTTGATTAAAATAAACTAATCTAAATGTCTATTTTCCTATTGACATGCTCTTTTAAATATCATGCCAAAAATATGCCCCCAGCTATCCACGCTTCACAAGTTGAATTGGAGATGGTTTACCTCTTGAGTACTTCACAATTAACTGCTTCGGTTAGTCTTGGCAAATTATGTAGCCAAATTGTCAATCTATTTTCTAACGTCTCTGAAAATTAAGCTGAAAAATGCATATAAAAATGAAGTACTGCTGCGATTGCATATTGCTCATTTTTTCTTTGTGTTGAGGGGGAAAAATGACTAAGTCACACTTTGTTATCATTCTGTTTTAATCAGCTCTATTTTGATTATAGGTCTAGATGAGGGAGGGTCTGTGAGACCATTGGCTGCTGTGTGCAGAGCTGAGTAAACTACTTAATGGCCACACTGCAGCTTTCTAGCAATAATTTCCCACATCCCAGGCTTTCTCCACTCTGGGCCCAGCCTCTTCGGGAAAAGGAAGAACCATGGTTTAATTTGAACCTAGAAAGTATTAACCAGTTACATTGTCATCATGAACCATTGGACATCCTGGTTGGACCCACAAGCGTGCAGCAGGTGAGGAGTTTGAGACCTCAGCAATGATGATTTTGAATCCTGACATGGCCTTAGACTCTTTTCAGTATGGCCGAAATTCTGGAGTACGCTGCTTACCTAGAGGTACTGGCAAGAGTTATTTTGAGTGCAGCCCTTGAAATGGAAAAGAAAAGAAAAAAAAAAAAAAAGAATGAATGAATGAATGAAGAAATCCAGGAAGAATCATAATTAAAATGTTTTCGTTTCTTTCCTTCCAAACACGTGGAAATGGAGATTCATGAAAACTTTTCTCCTTAAATGACATGATTTTGTTCTAAGAAATATTTACATTGTTTTTCCAGTGGAAGTTCTCTCAGTTTTACCTGCTGCAGATAAGTGAAGACAAACTGGCAATTTTGCTTGAAAGTCAAAGGCTTTGTTTTTTGAACTTCATTGGCATTAGAAAGGAGGGTTGCCTGCTATGCCCACTAAGGCAGCCTTGCAGGAACAAGCAGGGCTAGTTAGGTGGGAAAAATTGTTTTCTTCAGAGATCTGGAGACAGGGGCAGTCTGTGTCAAGCAATAAATAAGTAAAGCCATGCTCTTGGGTATTATGAAATATCAAGTTCTTTTTGCTAGGTTGAAGTCTGTGGCTTCTTCATGGTTGTCAGTGTAGGCTCAAGATTAAAGAGTGATGCCTTATACATTATCAGAGCTCACACCTTTTCCAAAGGTTACCCCCACACACACGTTTCTAGAATTACATAACTTACGAGAGACTTCAGGGAACAAGGTCTGGCCAGGGCCAGGAGCTGGACTTCGGGCGTGCTAACTCCTCTGAATCAACTGGTCTGGAGTGTTTTCCTCTAAGTGGCCTCAGCCTTGTCAAGCTTTAACATCTGACGCCTTGACTACAATAGTCCTTACGATCTGTTTGAATTTATTCAGTGCAAAAGTCTTCACTGGCGAGACTTTGCACAAAATGCCAGAGGAGAAAGAGTTATTCCAAATCATCTACCTTTTCCAGGGTGCTCTAGCCGAAGTCATCTGTCTTTATTTTCAAAATATTTTGTAAAATACTGGCAATCCCCACCTCTTACAAATAATATCCCATGGTTTGAGGGAAACACAGTATCTTAACCTGAGGTAAACTGAAATAAGGTGGTAACCTTGATGTCTCTTCCTGCGGTGACCTAACAGTGAGGCAGAAACAATCTCTAAGGAAGCTTCTCTGAGTTTGTAGAAGGGAAAAAGTAACCACTGTTTTCCCAGGAAGGAAGATAGAGTATTTTGTACCTCCAACTTTTTCTTTTCTGACTTAGTCATTCTAATACAGTCTCCCATTTTGCAGCTCTAGCATTATGAGTCTAGTCCTAAGGGGCCAGCAATGATGGTGTATTTTGAAAATAAGGGATATGTGTAAAGGGGAAGAAAGATTGGTGTTTTAGGATATCTGGTCCTAAAAAAGAATCCTCCTACTTTCCAGATTATTCACTAATCCCTAATTATCTATTTCCTTTTTGCTCTTAGATTCCTGGAAAATAGGCTTGTTGAAGAAAACTTCCAGTGTATAGAACTACATTCATTTGTAGTTTCTTGGAATTGAAATGACCATAAAAATAAAAGCATTGTTTTTTGTTGTTGTTGTTTGTTTGTTTTTTTTAAGTATATTCAGCATTACTGACCAATACAGAGTTCTTTCCTGGATTTAATACAAGATCCAGAAAACTTCAGTTGAAAGTTAATGTTTGGGGAAGGTACTGGTGGGACCAGAAGGCTCAAATTTTGATTGGTATTGGCTGGGAAAAGAGGGCTGTAGCACAGGTAGGTATGCTGAGGTAGATGCCACGTCTGCCACTGCATCAACAGAAAGTGTACACACTCAGTGTAGAATTCATTAAGCCATTCATCCTTCCGCAATGACTTATGTGCTACGTGCTGGCACTGCTGTGTTGTCCTTAGGTGCCCTCAAGTTGATGTTCAACTCTCATCGACCCAATGTAAAAGAGGCAAAACACTGTTGTCAGTGCTTCTCTGCTGTTCATAGGGTTTTCAATGGCTGATTGATTTTTGGGAGTGGGTTGCCAGGTCCTTCTCCCAAGTCTATAGCATCTAGTGTTCCCAGGTGGTCTCCCATCCAAGTACTAACCAGGCCCAACCTGCTTAGCTTCTGAGATCTGATGGGATCAGATGGCACAGTCGTGTGCTTCAGGCTGAGAAAAATATAAAGTGGTATAATTCAAACAGTTTTTGGTTGCCTGAGACTTTAAACAACAGTAAACCACTTTTGCTTCAATCGGTGTTGTGTTTTAAAAATCTTTGAAAAATTGCCTCATTCCTTCCTTATATCAAGTGTAGGGTCTGTGCTTTTTTTTCCCTTTTCTTTTCTCCCTTTGGCAGCTCTGGGGATCAAACCCAGGGCTCCGTCCAAGCTAGACAAACATTCTACCTCTGAGCCCATTTTGAATAAGGATAACGATGTGACTATTCCAACAACAAGCATAGATTCATTATATACCCTGTACAAATGTTGCTGACGAAAGAATGAGTAAAGACACAGTACCCACATTTAGGGAGCTTACAAGATTGAGGATTTTAAGTATTATATAAGTTCCTTCTGAAAGGCTTTTTTTGTTAAGAGTTCTGTAGATGTATGCATAGGAGCTAGGGGAACTGAGCCATGATTATAAATCACTGAGTGTATACGCAGGGAGTCATTTTGTAATAAGTACCTGCTGTAGACATGTCTGCCAGTAGCATTTGCCATTTCTATTCAAGTATCTGTAAAGATGAGATCGTGAGTATACAAGATTCACGAAAAACATGGATTTGCTTATATTTGTGTATTTAAACCTTTCTTAATGGAATAATACTAATGGTTGGGGGTAGAATGAGGAAGGTAAATACAGTCTGTATGGCTAAATGAGTTTCAAACATTGGACTAAAAAAGGACTGAGTAGGTTTTTTCTTACAAATGTTTCTCCTTTAATTTTTACTTTGCTGATGTGAGTGGTGACTCCAATCTGGATTATAGCAGTAGTTCCCAAATTAGCATCAGGATCACAATCCTGTCCTCCACAGGGTCTTTAAATCAACCTCTGGCAAGTGGGAACTGGGGATTTTTATTTAAAACACATTTTAGACATTACTTTTAGGCAGACTTCATTACTTTTAGACAGAGTTAGTCTGGTTCAGAACTGGTCTCAGGTACCATTGTCATTCAGAAAGCAGCCCTCTTCAACTTATTTAACAGCAAATCTCCTTCCATCCAAGAAATGTACACTGACATTTATGGAAGTAACAATTTGGAAATGCCACTTCACACATTCTCTTATCAAAGGATTAGAAAATATTAGTTTACAAGTTTGTTTGGGACTTTACTTACAGCTATTGTATATTTTGTGTGTGGTGATTGAGATAGCTCTAAAGATCAAGCTCATTTTTTGGAATCCACATTGAGTTTATTATTTTCTAAGTGGTGTGTATTTTGTTGAAATTATTGTTAGCATTTCTTTTCCTTTCCTTTTTTTTATTCTTTTTTATTTAACATTTCTACAGTGGTTGAACATAATGTGGAAAAACTTACTTTCTCTCACATTCCTAGAGAATAAAGCTAAAAAGTGTTGGATTTATGAAATGCAATCCCCAGACATAATAAATTGTACAATTAGAGTAAATTTGGTTAGAACTGAAGTAATAGAGAAATTGTTAAGGAGAAAGGAGAGAGATGAAATATATTTAAAGAAATCTTGGTTGATTTCAAATCTGGAGTCTGGTGTTAATTGTTGTGCTCACGTGATCTAATTAGACAAAAAAGGGAAAAAGAAATACTGGCCCTGAGAAGATGATGACTTTTTGAGGGAGAAAGACAACTCTTCTGAAGAGATTTAACTTTCTCTGCTGCTCCCTCTCAGAGCAAAGTTGTGGAGCTGAGGTTGGGCCGTTCATTCCAGACTTTGCTCTTTTGTGTGGACCTAGGGGTATACCTGTGTCTTGGGAGGAGATACTGTCCCAAAATAGCCATTAGCATTAGATGAAATCTAAATGCAAACTTCATTTGGAATATTCTGTTTGGTAAATTGCTTTTTGTAAATTCACATTTGGGTTTTTGCTCACTTACATTGTTCCAAAACAGTGTAAATCACATCATCCCTTTTGTTCAGCGTGTCTAAGGCTTGAAGCCATAAATTTGGCTTATAAGTGTGGGAAAGAGCTTTGTGTACTACCACTAAAAATCTTGATTGCAGAAATGCATACTCTGGTTAGATGTAGGCCTTGTCTTAAGGTCCAAGGATAACAAAGTACCACACAAGTGCATGAATGGGGGCCTCAAAGTCATCTCACGAGTGTTACACTTGGTCTAAAGATATGCCGAAGAAAAGACCAATTACTGCAGAGCTCCTGCAAGCTGGAACCCTTCGTGAGATCCCTGGAGGCCTTCACTGAAGCCTGACACCAGGAATTTTAAGATGGTTCTAGCAGAGATATTCTAGGAACCAGGACCTTTAATGTGGTAGCATTTAAAACCCATTTCAAACATTTTAGGCAAATCATGTCCAGTCTCCGGGGAGATATCTCTGGAATCTGAGTATTCTCTGGAGAGTATTGTTTGACATTTGGAGCAGGTGAGAATCCTACAGTGTGTGAAGTCATTAAGGTGCAATTATGACAAGTTTGACTTGATCCTTTCTGATTTGCCCGCCAGCCTTGACAGCTCCCAACAGTTGGAGGGGACCTGGAGACACTTCTCTGTTCCTCTTAGCACAGACAGTGAAAATACCCTGCTCGTATGGCTACCGCTGCATCAAAGACATTTTCACTGAGAAATGGTAGAATAGTCTTAGGCTGATGGTTGTTATTAAATTAGAAACCTTGGCTCCATTATCAGTGACTGCTTAAGGGTACAGAATGAGTCTAATGATTTTTCTCTTCTCCTTCTCTTTATTTTTCTTTTCTGTTTTATTTTTATTTAGGCTTTAATGGAAGGCAGTTGTTTTCCCATTCTGACAGGAAACTCCCTTACCTTAGCTCCCATTTGACATTTGACATGTGGCTAAAATGGTGCGTGTTTTTTTTTTTACAATGCAAGACTGTGGTATGTTTGCAGCAATTGAGTGACATAGATTGGGGGTCATTCTTTATTTGTAGGGAAGTGTGAGTTTGTTTTATGCACATATAAACTTTCACAGTTAGGGTTTGGCTCCTCAGTCATATCCTTGTTGGGAAATTTAAAGTAGACAGTGCTTCTTGGATGAACAACTTAATATTGCTGATCCACAGCATTCAGCGATGGAGTCACTCAGGCTCCATCATATACTAGTTAAGTGATTTAGATTGACCATGTTAACTTTGACACCTCAGTTTCCCCATTTGCTGATCTTCGAAAAGTGGCTTATAATCCTGCCTCATTGGGCTGACTTGAGGTGAAAGGAGACAATACACTTAAAACAACAAGCAGCGTGAGGCACATGTTGTTGTTGTTGTTAGGTGCTATCTAGTTGCATCCAACTCATAGGGACCTTCATAGGGGTTTCTATGGCTGATTGTTTCGGGAGTGGATTACCATGTCCTTACCCCATTTTTGTGGTGCTTGGGATTGAACCCAGGGCTTCAGAGAGTGCAGAGCAGCATTCTGCCAACTGAGCTAAACCCCATCCCACCATCAGGCAGGCATCTAGTGAGGATAAATGGTACTATGATTGTTGTTTGGAGTTCACTGCATTAACATAAAATATGTGTTTTTATCTTTTAGAGAACAAAGGTCATTCCATGAAAACCTAGTGATAAATGATATGACTATAGATATGGAAGAGGATTTCTGAGTTAATGCATCTTGGCTCTCGGGAAATTGTCTTATGTTGGTGACTATGACTGAAAACAATAAAGATACTGACACTTGTTGGGATCAGCAGCTTTAGATTGCTAGAAGGCTCATGTTCTTTAACTTCTCTTCTTATCTTTTTGCCTGGGGTAATTTTAGAGATATTTCCCCTTGGTTATGTCTAAAAACATTTTATCTAATGTCTCATTGTATAAAAAGAAGGAAAATATTTGTATTATTTATAAATGTGTTTAGAAACAAATAATATAGAAAGCCCAGCTATGGTAGCTTAAATTGTTTATCTTTCAAGCTCAACAAGTAGTCTAAAAATGGATAATTGCTAGCTTTGGTTCAAGGACTCAGCAATATTAGAGCAGATGTTCCTGGGATTATTTTAGGTTGTCTTCTTTTTTTCTTTTTTTCCACATGGTTGCAAAATAGCTGCCTCATTCAAAATAGGAAGACGGGAAGGGGTGGACCATGCTGCCTGCCATCTAAAATCTTGAAGAGAAAACCACACTCTGTCCTCTGCTTTCTGGTTTCTCATTAGCCTAAACTGAATTACATTCTAACTTCAAAGGAGATCAACTATGATCATCACCGGGGTTCAGAATATTTGCTCTGTAAAGGAATGTGTTATTTAAGCAACACCAGGGTAATGAATATCGGTTGGCTAAAACAGTCTTACACCAGATTGCAGGCTCCAGTCTAGTTTTTGTGTAAGCCATTTTCTGAATTAGATGAATTGAGAGCCAAGGAAACAGTTGATCCTAATCCTTCCAACCCCGTCCATGTGATTTGAACATAACTCAGTATCTGTCTTTGTATTAGGTGTCATGGACAAAGAAGAAAGCATTTGAACCATCCCCAAGCTCCACCCTTTGCTTTAGGACAGCCTACCTTCCTTTGATTGCATCCTTTAGGATGGTTATAGTGGATGGTGGATATAATGGATGTGATGTTGGACTGTATTTGACCATGGCTGGGTCTCCACCAGAGGGCATCCAAAAAGCAAGCATGAAATGAAGCCTGTTGCTTCTGACCTACCCTGTTGGGAAAAGGCAGAGCTGCCTGGTATGTTCTTTTTGCTCAGTATTTCAGGAGCCCAATTCCCTTCTCTCCTTCTTCAGAAACTAGAGGCTTATTTCCATTTGGCTGGTTTACTCCCAAGACTCAGAAATAAGGGCTTACATTGACTCTGTTATTATCTACATTGATGAGTTAAGATCCAACAATTCTTTGATAATTCTAGGAACTAGGCTTTTTGGAGTCAGCATTCACTGCCCCACTACAAGGCAGCTGCATCTTATCCTAGTATTGCAATTGAGAAGCAAATTTGAAGTTCCTTTTACTTTACTCAGTCATTTTTCAAGGTAAACTAGGTTAATCAGAGCTCTTAGATATACCTTATGCAGTGGAGATGACCTTATATAATATTTACTAAAACGTGCAGAGTTGTTTTTACTTATCATGTAAATTGTTACAGACTTTTTCCTTTGTTCCCCCATATGAAAAATAAGAAGATTTATGAAGGCTTCCTATTAAATGGCATCTAGGCTGAACAGAAGATTTCCTTTTATAACTATTTTCTTCTACTTGCAAAGCTAAGGGTCAGAACTATAGAATCAGAAGATTCAAGTTTCTTTATAGTTTAAGCAGAGTGAATCAGGGAATGGACAGAAATAGGTCATATTGTGTTTGAAAGACCAGGACAATGGGCAGTTCTTTAGAGGGCTCCCACACTGATGGATTCTTATTTCAGGATAGAATATAGTGCGTGGCAGTCTATGAAATATTTAAAAAAAACACTAGTCTGCATATTTTTGTAGTAAAAAGAAATTCAGTTGGCAAATTTCTTTACTCAAAGATTTTTAGTTGTTTGTCTGACTCATAGCAACCCTACCTACAATGGGCGAACACTATTGTCAGTGCTTCTCTGCTATTCATAGGGTTTTCAATGGTGGATTGATTTTTGGGAGTCAGTTGCCTTCTCCCAAGCCTACAGCACCTGGTGTTCCCAGTCAGTCTCCCATCTAAGTACTAACCAGGCCCAATCCTGCCTGGCTTCAGAGATCTGACGGGATTGGCCACCACAGTAGTGTGGCTGCAGGCAGGATTATTAGAAAGTATGTTAAACATGTTCCTCCTGTTGCTTGAAGCCCTGAAATGATTTCCAGACATCACTGTGCCACACATGTTTAGTAAAAGGAGTTGGTAGCATGAGCCCTTTCAGTAGCTGACAGTGGTGGGTTCTGTCCACTAGATCAGGTAGTCACTAGGTTTATGGCATGGCTTTTGAGAAAGTCACTTTACTGAAGAGAGTTCTCGCCACCATAACAAAGGAGCTGTTTGGCCTCTTTTAAAATGAGTGTGTTGTTCTCGCTTTGCTGTGTGTAGTCATTCAAGGTAACCTGGAAATTTGTGGACTACTAATCTAAGCCTAAGCAATTATTAAAGATGAAGAGAGAAGTAGAAGCTCCTATTAGTCCCTAAGTCAGAATTCTCCTCCTGCTTCCACACGAGGAGAGGATTGGATATGGGAAGGCTATGATTTTCATTTTTCCAGACCAGCTCTCGGTGTTTCTTGGGCCCCAGTTCCTTTCTTGATTTTGATCAATTTCTGATTGTTGTATGTGGCTCCCTTCTCCTTCCTCATCAATTCTGTCTGTACATTCTTAGTGTTGTTGACTCTTAGACCCAGAGTTGCTCTTCTGCTTCAAAATGTCACTGCCCATCACCATCAACTTCTTTACCCTCTGAACACAAAAATAAATTTACCCAGTTTCTACATTATTTCATTAAAGTGATGGACATTCAGGCGACATCAACAGTAGGATTTGCATTTTTACCATCTTGTCCCCATAGAAAAGTTCTCCAGTTGGTAGACTATGTGAAAGAGATAAGAATAATAGCTTATGTAATGTTACCATCCCATAGGGAAAGTTTTCACAATAACGTTGCATTTATCATCACTCACATACAAAGTAAATGAACCAGGTAGTGGTATCCTTTACATATATTCTACTGTATTTTATATTATTAACATTTGAGACTAAAGGAGATTGAACAAAAATTGGTCAAGGTCATCTGGCTAAAAAGTGACAGAGTAAGTACCAGCATCTATGTCTGCCTATCTAGTGCTCTCACTTCTAGAAGAGCTACTACTTCACAACTACCCCCTCCCATGCTTTATCTTATTTGCTTTTTAAATTTTTATAATTATTAGCACATTTTTGTTGTTGTTAGGTACCACTGAGTCATGGCTGACTTATAGTGACCCTCACAGGGTTTTCAATGGCTGATTGATTCGGGATTACCTCAGGAGTGGATTGTCATGTCCTTCTCCCATTTTTGCAGTGCTAGGAATCGAACCCATGTCCTCAGAGAATACAGAGGAGTGCTCTGTCAACTGAGCTAAACCCCAGTCTATTGACACATACTAATATACAAATTGCCTACAGCCAAACCACCCTGGCATCCAAATCTCTCAGATCTCAGAAGTGAAGCAGGGTTGGGTCTGGCTAGTCCTTGGATGGGAGACCACTTGGGAATATGAGATACCGTAGCCTTGGGAGAAGGACCTGGCAGCCCACTCCCCCAGAACAATCCAACATTGAAAACCCTATGAATAGCAGAGAAGCACTGACATAGTGCTGGACGTTGCAGTGTCAGGTAGTGTTTCATCTGTTGTACAAAGGGTCACTATGAGCCAGACCTGACTCAACCGCACCTATCATCAAGATACAAATTAATAGGATTCAGTATGATATCTCCATACATGTATACATCATGTGTTGATCATCTTTTTTTTCCCCTGCTGATTCAAGTATGCTCGCTGTATGACCACCTTCTATTTAACAAGGAACATACTGACTTTTGAAGTTGGCCACTAAGTCAGATGTAGGCTTAGTTTTGCAGGCATAAAGCATCTAATACCAAATGTTTTGCTTTCTCCATCTTTTAAAAGTAGATTCAGTAAAGATAGGGGTAGCAGATTATGTAGTACAGAGAAGTGAGGATATTTTATTCCATCTGCCTCATCTGCATGATCATGGAAGAGGGGTAAGGAAATAACAGAAAGGACCACTTGGTGGGGTGAAATATAAGACACTTCCTTTGGGTTACTTTTGAGTGTGAAATCTTCCAGACCTTTTTCTGTACCAACCAGATGTATGGATATTTTTTAAAAGGATGAACCATCATTACTTTTTTACCACCAACTTTCTCTATTAGTAGAAAGGGACTTCGTTGACTTTTCATGATAAGAACATGATAATCTGCTGGGCAGACTCACCAAAAGTTACTTACCTTTTTCTTACTGAAGAACATTAAGGCTTTCATAAGTTTGTCACTATTATAAATAACCTAGTGAAAAGTACTATGAGTATTTCTATAAATATGTAGACATGCAATTGCTGGGTCAAAGAATATGTGCCATTTAAAATTATAATAAGAGCTTCCTAATCTCAGCATATGAGAGGCTGAGGCAGGAGGATAGCAAGTTCAAAGTCAGGCTGGGCTATATGTGGTTGTTGTTGTTAGGTGCCACTGTGTTGATGTCCAACTCTCAGCAACCCTACTTACTACAGGAGAAACAGTATTATCAGTGCTTCTCTGCTATTCATAGGATTTTCAATGGCAGATTGTTTTTGGGGAGTGCATTGCCAGGTCCTTCTCCCAAGCCTATAGCACCTGGTGTTCCCAGGCATTCTGCCATCCCAGTACTAACCAGGCCCAACCCTGCTTAGCTTCAAAGATCTGATGGGATCAGATGCCACCACAATGGTACGGCCACAGTCTGGGCTACACAGTGAGACCCTTTCTCAAAACAAGCAAACAAACAGTAATAAGACTATCACTCTAAATTACTCTTCTAGTAGCAGTGTTTGAATGTCCCTAGTTCCTCACATTTTTTTCTGGTACTGAGTAATATCAAGCTGTTTGTTTTGCCAATTTGATCAATAAGAAATAGGCTTTCAGTTGATTTCTGTTTCCCTGGTCATGTGGAAGTTGTACATCTGTGTAAAGGTTTCTGGATTGCTTGTGCTTGTTTGTTGTGTGTCTTTTTTTTCCTACTTGTAGATTTTCTTCTGTAAAAGGCTAGTTCAAATCCTTGTCCCAAATGTCTTTTGAGCTATCTGTTTTCCTCCTAGTGGTTAGTAAGACCTTTTTGTTTATTAGGGATATTTACTCTTTGTGTTATATATCAGAAAAATTTCTTGCTAGTCCGTTATTTGTCTTTTAATTTTGTGTAGCATCTTTTGCTATTCACAGTTATTAAATTTATATCTGGTCACGTCTGTTAGTCTTTTTCTTTATAGCTTCTGAGCGTGGTGCCATCTTTAAGGAAGACTTTTCTGCTAAGATTACAGAAATTCTATGAATAGTCTTTCTGGAGGCTGTCCTTCCTTTATTTCCTTTATTTTTTTCCGTCCTTCTTTCCTTCCTTTCTTGATTATGTTCATTTGTTTTAGCTTATAGATTCCTGATTCATGTATGACTCCAGCTAGTTGTGTAAATTTACTTCGAAGTCCTAAACTTGACAGGTATTTTAGGAGAAAAAATAAGATATAAAATTGCACCAGAAAATAAAGTGCACTCTTAGTGGTCTAGGATCTGGAAAGCCATTCAGGGTTAATGGCTGATCCATTTCATCCATAAGATGTTGGCATCCCCAAAGTAATTTCCCCACTTAAGGTCTTGGACACCATAAACAAGAGGATGTCTCCATTCAAATTCATCATGGTGTGTTTTTGGACCAGTCCACCAGCATTTGAATAGGTTCCTTGGTCAGTTCAACAGATTAGTTTTGATGAACAAGAATGCACTTTGAGAGGAAGCATCATAAAATGCAGGTGAAGGCTTTGTGTTGAGCAGCAAAGACCCACATTTAGGCTGGATTTTGGAATGTACACTTCATTTAATCCACCAGTAAGGAAATGTATGTGTTGGAAATGCAGACTAGGAAGCCAGCAGAAGTCATGGAAATGTAATCAGGCCCGATCCTGCTTGCCTTCTAAGATCTGCTGAGATCAGACTCCAGAGTTCTGTCTATGGACCAAAAATACCTCTGGATCCATGAAAGGAAGCAGGGAAGAATAGCAGGATCTGAAGGATATGGTCATCCAAAAAGTCACAGATGAGATTGGTGAGGGGACTTGAGCTCCGCAAAGCCCCTAAGCCAGGTCTTGCCTCTGTCACAGTGGAACAGCCACATGCAAATGTGGGATGCACCACGAAGGGAATCCAAACTTTTTCATAAGAAGTTTCCCAAGATTAAAATTTTATTAAACCAATTTAACTTAAATGAAATCTACTGGAGAGGAGCAGACCGCCATCGTGTATTAATGCTCCATTCTCTGTCTGGAAACATGACTGAGGTTATTTTGATTCATATTATGGTTTGACTGTGTCTCCAGCATTTGTGTGTTTGGAATTACTTCCACATTCATATATTGGTAGGTTATGGAGGTGAGGCCCTTAGGAGATAAATAGGGTTAGATGAAATCATGAAGGTGGGGCCACAATATGGGAATAGTGGCTACGTAAGAGGGAAGAGTGAGGCATAAGCTGTACACTCTAGTGCCCTCTCACCCTGTGATGCCCTCCACCAAGGTAAACGTCTCCCACCAGATGCTGGCACTCAGTATTGAACCACAAGCTGAATAGGCTTCTACTGCTTAAAACTTATGTAGTCTGTCGTATTCTGGTATAACAACATAAAAGGCACTACAACACCTGATGTCTGTAATGATGGAGGCCACAGTGAACCAGGAGCCTTGGATGTTAGCCCTTGGTCTGCACGGAAGTCATTTAAACTCTCTGAGCCTCAGCGTCAACATCTTTGAAAAGAGAGAAGTACATTGGTCCTCTTTTATCCATGGAGAATGCATTCCAAGAGTCCCGGTGGATGCTATGGACAGTACCGAACCATATATATATATATATATATGGTTTTCTTTTCTCCAATACAGTATGTACACTCCTATGGTGAAATTATTTTATAAATTAGACACATATTAAAAGTAGTATCTAATATCAAAATAGAATGAGTCCAACAATATACTGTAATAATGTACAATATGTGAATATAGCCTCTCTCTGGAATTTTCCATTTAACTTTTTTGTGCTCCATTCGGCCTGTAGTATCTGAGACTCCACATAAATGGGGATTGCATATATTATTCTGAGGCCAAACTCAGAATGCTGTGAAGCCAAGCTAGCTAGTACATTTTAGAGTTACTTGAATAATTTGGAAACCTGTGCAGATGACAGAGATTATAAAATGTGTTACCACTATAAATGGTTATGTACGTTTTTGGGGATATCTTTCTGATATAGGTCAAGTTTCTTCTGCATACAGTAAATTTTTACCTTATCTAATTGTTCGCTGAAGCATTTGGCACCATAAATACATTTTTAAAAAAGAGTTTTACATTAGAAGGGAAATTTAAATTGCATTTTCAGCATGATAAAGGGGAGTATAGTGAGTTAAAATTTTTTTTCAGTGCTGGGAGTTGAACCCAGGGCTTCACACATGCTAGACAAGTGCTCCACCACTGAGCTGCACCCCCTGGCCCATTTTTATTTTTAATTTTGTTCAGCATTTCGCTGAGTTGTACAGGCTGCCTTTAGCCTCAAACCTATGATCATCCTGCCACAGCCTCCTGAGTTATTGGGGTTTCAAGTGTGTGTCATCGAGCCTAGCTGTAAGTTAAGATTCTTAGGGAAAAGATCATAGTGTCTACTGGGTGGGGGCATATAAAAGACACTAAGTACAAGTTTGTCAATCACAAATAACAACTGTGCTCCAAAGTAACCTGTAATATGGAGAGTTGAGGTACTAACAGCCCTGTTAGAGTTCCACGGTGCTTCTGTGTCACTTCTGAACCAGGTCCATTAAAAATGCTGGAACTGCAGATGGGATGTCAAAATGTCTTTCTGCTTCCCTTTTTAGGGGAGATGAAGCGCTATGTAGAGACAGGCACTTGAGCATCCATCTCTTGGCTTTGTCTGCATTATCATCTCCTTGCCACAAAGTCTGTGACTTCTTGCCCCGTAGCTCACATTTCCACAAAACTGGACAACTTCCTGGGGAATAGATCTTAGCAGGCAATTCCTTAGTCTTTCTTCTTTCTGCATTAATCTTTCTTCTTCCTGCATTTGTGGATCTATAACTTGAGAGTTAAAGCCTTGGGCCAGCTGAATCCCCCAGGAATTAAAGGAGTTGCTGGGGGGAAATCTGCCTGTGTTGACTAACCCATTTTAACCTCTGCTGCTGAAAGTTGGGGGCCAACTTAAATTCTTCCTGCTGTGCTTCTGTTGCCTGGCACCTATCTTTCTTTGTTTCTTTACAGAGACAGTAAACAGAGGGTAATGGTCGCCCAGGCCCCCAGCTCTTTTGTCATAGCCTGGGAGCTTCATACAGAGAGTTCAAAACAGGTTGCAGAAAAGACTAGTGCCGAATGCCAAGCAAAACAAAATAAAACAAGAGAAAAACAAAATTAAAAAAAGCAACAACAAAAAACCTCCTCCAGTTCTAGCTTGTTAGCTTGTTCCAAGTCTTTGGAGGCCTCTTCCTATTAGGAAATCCAAAACTTTCACCATTTTTCCATTAGTAATGTTGAGGAGGAATAAATTTTGCCTACTGAGTGATAAATAGGAAGTTCTTGTTAGGTACCTTCAAGTCGGTATCCGACTCATAGCGACCCTCATAGGGTTTTCAATGGCAGACTGTTTCGGGATTGCCTTGGGAATGGATTGCCAGGTCCTTCTCCCATTTTTGCGGTGCTGGGAATCGAACTCGGGACCTCAGAGACTGCAGCGCAGCGCTCTACCAACTGAGCTAAATCCCAGCCCTATGTACTTAATAAGCTTAAACCTCCTCTGAATGTACTTTTCTCAGTCACTATATATCAGGCATGTTCTTACAGTCAAACATAAAATGGCTTTATGCTTTTAATATTTTAAATTGAAGGTTGCAAATCCTTTGTATGAGAAGAATACTCAGAGTTGCTGCAAAGAAAAAGCTAGCTAGTACACTGGAAAATTACCTAAATAACTTGGAGAACTGTGCAGATGGCAGAGATTATAAAATGTATTAGTGCTATAAATGGTTATGACCTGTTTTTTTGGATAGCTTTCTGATATAGGTCAGGTTTCTTCTGATACCAGTAAAATGTTTGCCCTGTCTCCTTGAATTTTACTCTGTTTCTCTAAAGCATTTGGCATCATAAACACGTTTTTTAAAAAGGTAAGACAGTCCCAAACAGAAGCTCTGAAGCCATTGGAGTGCAGGGAAAAGAGACCTGAAGGAAAAAGTAGGAAACCTGAATTGTCTTCCCAGGGTCACACAAGCCCTTGAGATGCCCTAAACATGGGAAGATGATGGGGTATCTCCCGTAGACAAATTAAAATAAAATACTAATTTTTAAATGTCACAAGACTCCATGCATGTTGAAATTAAAATAATGTACTTCTACATTTTATCATCATAGAATTTGGTGTTAATTTGTAGAAGCTGGCCTCTCTCCCTCTTTGCTTCCCTGAAGTCCTGAAGGAGTCATCAGGAATCTGGCAGAGTTACCTTGGCTCTGTTGCCCTCTGCCTTTTGACTCTGACCAAGACATTTGCTCTCTCTTGTCCTTTGCTTCCTTAGCAGTACAAAGAGAGACAGTTTACACATTAAATGTCAGGGTGCTTTCAGATAGGGGACTTCATCAGAGCTCTTTGAGATAGATGAGGAAGAGCAAGGTCAGAGAGCTTAAATGGTTTTCCCAGGGTCACAAGGCAAACTGTAGTGCAACTCATGTCTCCATGCTCCAAATCGTTTCTTTAGCTTTAGTTCTGCTGCATGGCTTGCATTTTTTATAAACTTTAAGGGCATTAACATTGGGTAATGGGTAAAGATATGCAAACAAACAGTATTTTATTGCTTCATTGTTATTTGAGTAAATATTCATTCGCATGTCACTATTATAACAATAACAACAACGTTATGCCTCCAAAATGTGTACTTGTTTTATTATTGAGAACATTCACACTTTGGAAGGCAAGGCTTTAAATATCTGATAAACAGCAAATATTGAACAATGTGAAGTATTTTAATCAGTTTCCATTGACTTTGGTTTGCAAATTATGGTAATGATGTAAAGGAAGGGCTTTCTTGTTAGAGAAACCGACAGGAACACAGCTTGTGTGTGCTTGTTGGTAAGTGTGTGTGTAAACTGTGTACAACTACATTTATAGCTTTTCAGATGTTGTTGCTGAGTGCTATGTACAACTGTGTAAATGTTAAGCAATTTAAACCTTTAATGAAATACTTTATCAACTCAAATAAAATATACGCTTATGAGTAGTATTTTAGATAAGTTTTTAGCATATCTCAAAGATGTAGTAGACCAAGAGTAATTTAACATTATTTAGCACTCTTATTGGGCAGTTAAATATTATCTATGTTTGAAGGATAATGAAATGCAGTGCACATAAGGTATGCTTCCCTTCTTCCCCTTTTGGCTCTAAATGAGAGTTCCATTGAAACCTCTCTCAGATATGAAAATCCCTCTCCAATGTGAATAAATATTTTCTCTTGAGGCAGATCATATATTATAGTTTGTTTAACAAAATAAAGGCTTGTGGCAGAGGCTCAGGGGACAAAGCCCCCCAGGGCAGGTGCGGAGTGTTATTTCAGCAGTAAACCCCTCCTTATTAAAGTGTCTGTCACGGGGGCTTCAGAAGCAGCTGAACGTCTTTTAACCAAAGTGGCTGTAAAACCACATCCTCATTTCTTCTCCTTCATCAGGGCCTGAGAAAGTCCAGAACTAAGACACTAGCTTTCTTGTCTTTAGCCTTGTAAATGTCCTAACTTGATGGAGTCTAATGTGGATGAAAAACTGACTTTGAATCTGCCTTTTAAAAAAAATGGAGTTTACCATCCTATGTTCTTGAGGCTCAATCAGTTTTATACTTTGTAGACAAAAGATAGTTTGGGCATGTAATAAAAGGAATTTATAAGTGGAAAAAGAATACATTAAATAACAATCCATCTGCAAGCTATTAAAGTCAGGATGAATTAATGCGACTAAGAGTCTTGATGTTGTCTTGAGATAACCTTTTTTGCTTAGTGTTCTTTATCAGACCTCTCTGTCTTACCTTTCCACGCCCCTTGATGATATACCTCACAGACATTAGCCACAGAAACTATCATTTTCTTGAATCAGCTGTTCTATCAGGATGCTTCTCTGGTCAATGAAAGGAAACATACTGGCAGCTGGACGTTCCAGGATTGCCTCTAGGATATAGTTCACGGTCTTCAGTTTGGCTAAAGAGGCTTGGACTTTGCTAATCCTATGTTCGTCTTCCTTGGTTCAGCTAAATCAGGTCACTGACTCCTTCTCAGATAGGTCTTGAGTTTTCCCATGTCTGTGTTTTTATTTCTTTTACTCACTCTGGCGTGGGAAGGAAGAAGATTCTAGACAATCATTAGCATGCTTTCTGCCCTCTGTGACCAACCTCAGATAAGAGTTCAATACTGAGAAGAATAAGAGGCCAGGCATTGAAGTCAGAGGTACCAAGCTGGAAATGTAGTTCTACCCTCTGTTATTGAGCATATAGACAGGACTTTAAACTCTGCAAATCTCAGGCTCATCATCTGCCAAATGGAGACAACGGTACCTCATATAGACGTACATATTTGCAATAAGTTTGCAGTGTCTGGTATTGGATAAATGCTCAGTAAAATATTATTTAATGCATCCTCCTCCATGGGGTTTCTCTGTTTTCCTGCTCCCACATAGCAGTTAGTCTCTCCTCTGTCCTCACAGCCTTTTGTCTCCTTAGTGTGCAGTATTTGCTATGTTCTGTTAGCATTTTTTTCCCTTAAGCTTCTTGAAGTTGATCTTTGCTAGATATTTCTCAAATGTTACTTGAATTAAGTTGAATTGTGGAACCAATGTACTTAGTAACAGTGGAGTTTAAATTACTTTAGCATAAAAGAAGTGAGAATTTTAGGTAATTGATGGGTCCTAGGACATGCCAGGAACCAAGCATCATATTTTTATAGTATAGTAACTGAGAATTGAGATGAAAATCAGCATAATAGAAAACCAGATACTTATAAGTCCTCCCCAAATGACTGGGGAAGACTGAGGTTAAATAGCTGTCTGAAGGTCATTCAGCTGGTTTGTGATTTGGACATGGCATTTGGACTTCAGTACCCTGGTCTGATCTATCTGTGTTCATTTTCTGTTTCTATGGCTGCATACCACAGACTGGGTAATTTATAGAGAAAAGAAGTCTATTTGGCTCATGACTCTGGAACCAGGCAAGTCCGAGGACATGACACCAGCACCTGCCACACTGTGTCAAGGCGTGGCAGAAGGAGAGCGAGCCAGCAAAAGAGACAAGGCATGAGGGGAGACTCGCCTTATCAGAACCCATTCTCTGGAAAACGAACCCACTCGTGTGAGATCTAACTCATTCTTGAGAGAATGGCATGTCCACTCATGAGAGTGGGGCCCTCATGACTTAAACACCTCTCATTAAGCCCTACCTCCCAATACTGCCACGTAGGGAATTGATGTTCCAGTGCACCGATGTTTAGGAGGCCCATTCAAATCATAGTAGTACCCTTTGTAAAATTACAAATATTCATTACACTAGTGATTCTTATGAATTTTAGATTCTCATCAAGCCATACTACAGTTTTCATTCTGTATTCATCGTAACAAGTGACTTACCTAAAGTCATTGAAATTCTAGTAATAAGGCAGTCAAAGATTAAAGGAAAATACCAGCTGGCACTGGCCTGTGACCAGGAGGGTGGGGAAGTCAGTGACTAGTGTTTGGCTATCACTGTACCTTACCTTCCCCTGTTTTCTGCACATACTGCATGAGTTTTCTCTCAAAATCCCCTTGTCTTCTGGAGAGTTCAATGCTACAAAGTCCTGGAACTTAGATTCTCCAGATTCTCATCTTGAAGATTAGTAGTAAACCTATGGGAGTTTGTTTTTTCAAACTCTAATCATGTTTCAATTATCATCCTCCTACTTCTTCATAAATATGTCTTAATTTAAAAGCAGCTTTTTTCTCTATTGAGGCAGTAGCAAGACCTTGTTGAGGAGCAAGCTATTTGGGGCTCTTCCATGTGCTTGAGTTACAAAATGTTAATACTCTTCCAAATGCATCTCTTTTGTCATGGTCTCCCCACCCAATAAATGGGGTAGAGGGGGAAAACCTTTTCCCTTTGACCTCAATTAAGTAGATTAGAAGTGGTGAGAGAATTGAAGCATAAAACTGAATTACTAAGCAAGACAGAGGACCAGTATTCCACTACCTATGTGTTGCTTTTTCTTCTCATTTGGAGTGAGATCATGAAGACAGGAGAGTAATAATTTAAAGAGGGTAACATTATTTATTATATTTGGCTGAACCTAGGAATTTAGAGTAATTATAATAAAGTTAAAATTTAGTAAGAATATACCTTGTGACTTTTGCCAGCATTCACTTTTATCAGGATCCATCATACACCTTCTACCTAAGTGGCTGATACAACGCCTGTGATTGTCTTTCTTCACATTTCAGTTTTAGTCACCTTACAGGGACACCAGGAGCATGCCATTGATATAGGAGTGATTCTGCCCGGAAGTTGGGAGGACTCAGCCTCCTGCAAATAATGCCATTCCTAATTAATTTATAATTCTTTTCCTGGTAGGATGAGGAGATATCACCGTAAGGACAAGAGAGAGCTGCCTCAATTATGGAAAGACTTTGAAATAGCCTCCGGCCAGCATTTGTGAACCCTGTTCAGAGCTCCTCCCTTCTGTCAGTGAAGAGCTGACTCGGATAAGAATTGACCACAATTAAGTTAGGCTCATGTGAGGGAATGTCAAGCTTGAGGGCCTGCCTCCTGTGTTCATCATTGATTAGACCTGCAGAAATTCTTATCCAGTAGGGACTTGGGTTATCAGGATCTTGGTGAACTTTGCGTATAAAAGAAAGGAGAAGTGCTTAGCACATTAAATGTCTACAGATGCTACATCAGCAGGATTCAACACGAAACCATCTCTGTCACTTGCTTATTTTCAGTATCTTTTGGAATTTTCTCAGCTCGTGCCTTCCTTTCCTAAGTGCTGGTTCCATTCTGTTGATCTACATGGAAGCCTAAATACTTGTTTTTGCTAAAAAGGAAAAACCTTCCCCACTCTCTTTCCCTCCTGACTTAGACACTGAATGCATGCAAAACCCTCAGATGATTTCAGATTGAAGGTTTTTTCTTTTCCTTGACTTTCTATTTAGGTTAACTGCTTGATTGTGGCTTTCCTCACAAGCAGGGGACTTTCGCAAACATCAGATGATGGGCAGAAGATGTTGAGTGAGAGTTATTATGCACTTCCTTGGTTTTGAGTAAGGTAATTGTTTGAAATTATGTATTGTACAATAACTACTTCCTTCCACTCCCTTCCAAAAGTAAAATTATAGCTCTGCCCAAAAGCTCAGATGTTTTGTATTGTATGTTTGCATATAAATCTAATGTGAAAGCACATAAAAGTACCAGCTTTGAAGAAGACTAATGTATATTTTATATTTATGTAATTTATATTTATAATATATATACACATTGTGGTTAAAACCACAAAACATGAAATTGACGATATTATCCACATTTAAATGTATAATTCAGTTGTTTTTGTTGTTAGGTACTGTCGAGTTGGTGTCTGACTCATAGCGATCCTATGTACAACAGGCAAAACAATATTGCTACTGCTTTTCTGCTATTCATAGAGTTTTCAATGGCAGATATTTTGGGGGGGATTGGGCTGCGAGGTCCTTCTCCCAATAGTTCAGTAGTGTTAAGTATGTTCACATTGTTTATTGCAACTCTATGCTGATGGCTTTGAGGAGTTCTCACTTCAGGATGGAGGGGACACGATGTGTCATGTAGATTGTGAACATGTAAAGAAAGTTGGAAATGAAATTACAATTCAGTCAATAGAGAAAGAAGAAGTAGAACAAGAAAGAAATTCTAAAATGTCCCTCCAAATGAAATAGACACAGCAAAACCCAAAGTTTCCAATCCAGCGGACTGATGTGTTAAATGTGATGGTGCTATTGATATATACATCCATCTATCTATCTATCTATCTATCTATCTATCTATCTATCTATGTTTTCCCCGGTACTGGTGATTGAACCCAGGGTCTCCCACATGTTAGGCACACTCCACCACTGAGCTGCACCTCTCGCCCCTTCTTTAAACAGCTTTACTTTGACACAGGGTCTTGCGAAGTTACACAGGCTACCTCTGGCCTCAAATTCCCTCCCAGTCTTCCTGCCTCAACCTCCCTAATCTCTGTGATTACAAGTATATGCCACAGCACCCAACCAATAATCATTATATGAACTATGAGGGGAAATTTGTACAAATAACTAATTTGTCTGCTTCATATTTACTTAGTGGAGAGATACTGTGATGAACAAGAACAGAACTGAATTATTTTCCATTTTGGATAAAACCAAATGACCAGTAACTACTTGATTGCAAAACCAAATAATGTAAACTACCAGGTAATGTTTTCCATGGTTCTTCGTGAAATGATGAATCCACATAAGCTTTTGAGGAGAAGTAGATTCGTACACTACATGGCTGTTATCTGAGCTTTTACGGGAGTGTAGAGAATAAGCATGTTTTTCCAACCTCTAGAAATTATTGAAAATATTACTAGTAGGATGATAACCATTTATTTTTGGCTTGCGACTTGCATTTTCATCCTTCTGCTGCCATCAGCTATCTTCTGCAATGCACACTCAGCTCTGAGCACCACCATTTCACTTCCAAGGCAAAGAGGCTGCTCTGTATTGCCTCAGTTTCCTTCCTGTTAACATTCCTAACTCTGGAACACCATCAACTTAGCTTACATGACATAGCAATAATGCACGAGACGTTGCGGTGTGGTAGGCACTCCTTGTGTGTTGGCTATTATTAACTCCCAATTCAACAAATATTTCTGGAATGCCAAGGATTTGTTCTTGCAGTGTATATGTGAGGCAAAGGGTAGATGGTGCTCAAATTTCTGGCTTGGAAAATTTAGTCTAAGTAATTTTTCACTAACTATATCATTTGCTCTTTCTCCTAAAAATGGGTATGTAATGGAAAGTTGATATTGTTTTCTGCATGCAGCTGACAGCTAACTTTTTCTTTTAATATCGAACATGGCTACTCATGAAAAATAGTAGTATATATTTCTTGAGGCTCAGAACTTGCAGTGTTTGGTGTACGGACATTCTTTTGAAAACTCATTATTCATATCATTTACTCTTGTCTTAGCATTTGCTAATAACACATGGACAATGAAAAGTAAGCTCCTGAGCTTACGTTTTATAGGGGCTGAATGACATTTGCTCATAGTGGTCAAACCACTAGGGCTTCTTTCTTTAGTGAAGAAAAGAAAGAGAAAATGGGAAAGGCATGTTAAACACAATAAAAATCTATTCTAAATGAAAATTCAGATCTGAAACCCATGGGAGGATAGCTTGGTAAAGGTTAAACAAACCTTCCCTCACTCTGTGGGACCTTAAAATAAATTTCATCTGAATTCTTGTCAGCTTTCCTGTACAGCTGTCCCTAAACATCTGCTGTGGATGCTCAAAATTGCTACTTTCCCCCTTACACAGTTTACATATGCTGTGTAAACTATTTATTTGTAATACATAATTAGTGGCAAAGTGTATACTTGGTTTTTAAGTCCATATACTCAGGGGTGGACTAGAAGAAAAGGACTTAACTACGTGGAGTGAGTCCACTCAGCTTGTCAGAGGAACAATCCCATTGGATTTCTAGCAGCTGCTGATAATGAGGGGTGCTCTAAGTCTGTTTAGGTTATTATAGGTTGAGGTAGAATTTGGGGAGTTTTGCTTGGTTTCTCAATCCATGGCAGGGCTTGCCAGCAATCGCTGCGTAAGCCCTGCTGCTGAGTAAAAGGATTCCCAAAGCTATGGAATAGTGCAGCCACTGGAATGCTTGGGAGGCTGGGATCTTAGCATAGTCATGCAGAGAAAATTATGTATACCCCTGGAGACATGACCCTGTGCTGACCTGGAAAGCTCAGTCTTCCAGTGTCTTGATTTAGTTGGCATAATAAATGCTTCTGTAAAGAGTGAGATCCAAGCCAGGTTGGGCAAAGACTGGAGAACATTCATCCTTGGGAGCAGACGGGGATGCTAGCTGTCAGGGTGAGTGGCGACCTTGCCACATGTGAATGTTTCATGTAGAAATCAGGCCAAATGGTCCCCCCACAGAGAAGTTCAGGGTTCCTTTGTTCGCTGTTGTGGGTGGGGAGCTCAGTACCCAGCCAGGTTCTCATGGTGGGGATGAAAGTGATCTCAGCACTGGCAGAGGGGAGCCCAATTCATAGCGCCAGATTCCCAGAGCTGACCTAGCTCGGGGCATAATTTTGGAACATTTCAGTGGCAGCAGAAGAGCTTTATACAGTGCATCTACTATGCAGCTATCATTTGGGGATTTTTTTGCTATATTACTGGATGTACCCTTCTTAATATAATCACACCAATGCCTTTAACAGCCGGCAGGTGTAGCCCTGTGGCATCAGATCCCATCAGATTTCGGAAGCTAAGCAGGGTCAGGCCTGGTTAGTACTTGGATGGGAGACTGCCTGGGAACACCAGATACTGTAGCTTGGGAGAAGGACCTGGTAACCCACTCCCAAAAATCAGTCCCCCATTGAAAATTCTATGAATAGCAGAGAAGCACTGACAATAGTGTTTTGCCTGTTGTAGTTGGGTTGCTATGAGTTGGATACCGACTCGACGGCGCCTAAGACAACAATGCCTTTAATTGAGGCTTTCTCAACTTAGCATTATTGAAATTATTCAATAGTTGATTCTTTGTTTGGAGGGCTGTCCTGTTTAGGATGTTGAACATCATTTCTGGCCTATATCCCTAAGATACCAGTAGCATCCTTCTCCTTATGGGAACAAAAAGTTCTCCAGGTATTACAGACTGTCCTCTGGGGAGCAAAATTACACCTAATTGAGAAACACTGTTCTACTCTTACGTTTTATTAGAGTTTCACAAGACATGTTTGGTTCTTCCAACAATAAATATTTTTGAGCATCTACTGTGTGTAAGCACATGTTTGGTGTAGTGACAATGATGTCCATGACAGACTGTCCCATTCTATATACACTTTACAGCCAAGTTTGGATCTCAGATAGCAATTAGTGTTACTAGAAGATGATTGGCCTGGGATTTAGCTCAGTTGGTAGAGTGCTGCGCTGCAGTCTCTAAAGTCCCGAGTTCAATTCCCAGCACCGCAAAAATGGGAGAAGGACCTGGCAATCCACTCCCAAGGCAATCCCAAAACAGTCAGCCATTGAAAACCCTATGAGGGTCGCTATGAGTCAGATACCAACTCCACAGCACCTAACAACAACAACAACAAAAACAAAAGATGATTAGAATGGTAGCAAGCCTTACAAGGAAAATATTCTGGGTGCTCTGGTCTTGGAGATCAGAGGAAATTCACCCTGAGGTGGCTGTGTGCACGCCCTCATGGTGGGGAAGTAGGGAAGAAGGAAGGAGTTGAGCCAGGGAAATGTGAGCAAAACTCCTGAGGCAAAAGGTGCTCTGCCAGGAAGAGAAAAAAGGCAGCATTGCACGAAAGCAGAGTGGTTTGAGGTGACACCCACACGTCAGGGCCAGATTCAGCAGGACCTGCGCAGCCATGCTGACGGTGCTGTCTTCATTGTCCTGAAAGCACGGGAAAGGCCCTGGGGTGTTTCTGCAGGCCAGGATATGCTGAGGGTTTAGGTATTTGGCTGGCTGGCTGGGGCATGAGCGCTGCAGAGGCTGTCCATGGGCAGAGGGGACGCACCAGACAGACGCGGGAGCTGAGGCTGCAGCTCACCTGAGTCACCTGCCCGGCCCACCTGCGATGCTCTCCGTCTCATCAGCCTTGAGGCCTGATTGGCTGCACTGCCAAAGGCCTGGACCTGAACTCACTGAGTCCCTCTACATTCATTTTCTCTGTGTACCTGCTACATTTGATTCTTTTTTCACTTCTGGCTTTCAAAATGTTCTAGAAAATGATGTCAAAGTCCCAGGAGGAAGTTGGGGGAGCCGAACAAGTACATTTTCCTTGGTAAAAGAATTTTATTTCAAGGATACAACTAGCCCCAGAAAATCCCTTCCTTGGTCACACCCGCCCTAGATCCTTGTTGTTGTTGTTGTTAGGTGCCGTCGAGTCGAGTCCGACTCATAGCGACCCTATATACAGCAGATCGAAACACTTGCCGATTCTGTGCCAGGCAAACAATCTTATTTATGTTTAAGCCCATTGTTGCAGACACTGTGTCAATCCATCTGGTGGAGGGTTTTCCTCTTTTGCGTTGACCTGCCACTCTTCCAAACATG
>VMDO01018045.1:0-43214 GCA_007922755.1 Pedetes capensis
CAGCAGTCAAGAAATCCAAAGACGCATTGCTCTAGGAAAAGCTGTGGCAAAAGATCTCTTTAGAGTATTGAAAAGCAAAGATGTCACATTGAAGACGAAGGTGCGTCTGACTCATGCCATGGTATTTTCAGTGGCATCATATGGTTGTGAAAGCTGGACATTGAACAAGAGACACAGAAAAAGAATTGATGCTTTTGAATTGTGGTGCTAGAGACGTCTATTGAATATACCATGGACAGCCAAAATAACCAACAGATCTGTCCTAGAAGAAGTACAACCAGAGTGCTCCTTGGAAGCAAAAATGACCAGACTGCGTCTTACATATTTCGGACATGTAGTCAGGAGAGAACAATCCCTGGAGAAGGACATCATGTTTGGAAGAGTGGCAGGTCAATGCAAAAGAGGAAAACCCTCCACCAGATAGATTGACACAGTGTCTGCAACAATGGGCTTAAACATAAATAAGATTGTTTGCCTAGCACAGAATCGGCAAGTGTTTCGATCTGCTGCACATAGCTATGAGTCGGACTCGACTCGATGGCACCTAACAACAACAACTGATGAAGATCAATGGTCATAGCCTTCAATATGGGTTATGACTCAACATCAACAAAACAAAAATCCTTATGACTGGGTCAGCATTCAACTTCACAATAAATGGAGAAAAGATTGAGGTTGTACAAGATTTTGCTTGTTTGGCTCTATACTCAACACCCGTGGAAGCAGCAGTCAAGAAATCAAAAGACGCATTGCTCTAGGAAAAGCTGTGGCAAAAGATCTCTTTAGAGTATTGAAAAGCAAAGATGTCACATTGAAGACATAGGTGCCTCTGACTCATGCCATGGTATTTTCAGTGGCATCGTGTTGTTGTGAAAGCTGGACATTGAACAAGGGAGACAGAAAAAGAATTGATGCTTTTGAATTATGGTGCTGGAGACGTCTATTGAATATACCATGGACTGCCAAAAGAACAAACTTATCTGTCCTAGAAGAAGTGCAACCAGAGTGCTCCTTGGAAGCAAGAATGGCCAGACTGTGTCTTACATATTTCGGACATGTAGTCAGGAGAGATCAATCCCTACAGAAATACATCATGTTTGGGAGAGTGGCAGGTCAACACAAAAGAGGAAAACCCTCCACCAGATGGATTGACACAGTGTGTGCAACAATGGGCTTAAACATAAATAATATCATTTGCCTGGCACAGAATCGACAAGTGTTTGGATATGCTATACATAGGGTCGCTATGAGTTGGACTCGACTTGATGGCACCTAACAACAACAACAACATAATATGCACAGCAAGGAAAACAACCAAGGACACTAGAGATTCTTACAAATTTTATAAGACTAACTTGCTTTTGTAAATGACTTAATTATTAAATATATAAATATATATAAATATATAAATATATATATGAATTTGAGTACAGTAAACTAGTAACTGGGAGAAGGACCTGGCAGCGCACTCCCAAAACAACTGGCCATCAAAAACCCTATGAATAGTGGAGAAGCACTGGGCATGGAACAGTGTTGGGAAATGTTTCATTCTGTTCTACATAGGTTCACTATGAGTTGGACCCAACTCAACAGCACTTAATAGCAACAACAAACTAATAACCAAATTTTCAGAAGTAAAAGCTATAGCCTAATATTAAATCCAGTGTTATAATTTTAAGTATCTTCTTAAGAAACTCCACAGTTGAAGGAGCACAAATGTATATGGTCTAATCATACAAGCTATCTTAAATTCTCCCTAACTAAATATCAGAGTAAAAATCAGCTGCCATGGGTGACAGCCAAGTGTCTTCCAGATCAGCTTTATCAAAAAAGCTGACAGGAGTGAACAAATTTTTATCCAACTGTGTTCACATTTCAGAATTGCATAAAACAATGACTATCATAAAGTAGGCATTTTATTTATATTCAACTTATAAACTATAACTTCCCAATGAAACACTAGAAACTTTGTCACCATGGCCTATTTGCATGTCACTTACCATGCTGTGTATTTCATTGTTTTCTTTTGTTCAAATCTTGGCACTGAGACTTTTTCATCTCAGAAGCAGCTCCTGAAGTTTATTCTTAGATTATAAGGGAAGGTTGCATTTATGTGCATACACGTAAATATTTCTCTCAAATAATGATCGATTTTTTAAATCTATTTTCAATGCTTATTAAGGGACTTAGGTATAGAAACCATGAGCAAAACAGTACACTGATTATCTCTGAGAATGCTTCATTTTTCATTGAATGATGCCAAGGTATCAAGATGTACATATTCACCTTTAAAAAGTAATAAATTTGCATTTATTCTTCTGTCCTTAGGGCTTACATATGAGTGTTGCTGTTGCTATTGTTAATTTTTTAAGCACTTATTTGAAGTGCTGTTTTTATTGTTAAGTGCCTTTGAGTTGGGTCCTACTCATAGTGACCCTTATAGGATTTTCAACAAGAGATCCTAATTAGACAAATTAAACAAATGTAATTTAAAGTTTCAGAACTGAAATGTCAGGACAGGTACTTGTTTTTTCTGCTGATCAATAATAGGAGCAACAGAAAATCATAAATATAAGCTATTTTATTTCTTCAGCACACTTAGCATGCTAAAATGATTTTACTCAAGTAACTGCCCAATATATTTCTCTGAGAGACTAAAAGGGAATTCATGATTTCATTCTACTTTTTCCTATCCATATCTTATAAATGAATGAATAAATAGATAAACGAATGACAAAAAAAGTCAATGTTTTCTGTGTTCCAGTGTAACACTAGGGTCCTTGGGAGAAGCATGCTGTCCGCAGGTTTACTAAACAAGACAAAACATAACAATAAGAACATACCAGTGATGATTCATTTCTGGTCAATTCACAAATCAGTATAAACATAAGACACAAGACTAATTTGTGAGGACCACAAAGACCACTTGAGAAATCTGCAATCCAACGAGGAAAGCAATACAGGCATGTCTACAACTAATAATAAAACATGACACAATGACATTATTTACAAACACAAATGTCCTTTCATTCTTTTTGTTTTGAACAGGGTAGGCATCACTGAGGTAGAATTTAAGCCACATCAAAATTAACATCAACGTGTTCAAACATAGAAGAGAGAAGAATAATCCAGATAAAAAAAATAACATGGGTTGTCAGGCAGAGGACAAATTGGGAAGAAGAATCTAACAAAAGTATTTACTCTCCGCTCAACTGAATGAGGGTCTGGGGTTTAGCTCAGTTGGTAGTGTGCTGCTATCCACTCTCTGAGGCCCTGGGTTCTATTCCTACCACTGCAAAAATGAGAGAGAGACATGGCAACCAACTCCCGAAACAATCAGCCATTGAAAACCCTGTGAACAGCAGAGAAGCATCGACACAGTGCCAGGCATGGCATAGCATTGAGGCATGTTTTGTTCTGTTGTACATAGGATTGCAATGAGTTGGACCCAACTCAATGGCACCTAAAAACAAGAACAAATGAGCCCATTATGTGAGAGCAATAAGTTCATGTTTATTGGGGTAATTAACTATGTCAATTTGTTTTCAAATTGATTTGGAGCACTTATTAAACACTAAGAACAAAAACTTGGTACAGATATCCAAATTAGAGGTAAACACTGAGTTACCTGCATGAAGGTGATAAGTGAAATTTTGAGAGTTTTTGAGATGCCCCAGAACAAATGTACAGCGTGTGACAGAAGATGAGAATGAGAACAAATTTTCAGAGAAGCAGCAGAATAATAAAGGGTATATTTCAGATATTCAGAGTTTCATGAAAAAAAGCAAGTGGCTGATATTATCAAATGATACATATTAATTAGATTTAGCAGTTGCGAGTCCCGAGTACTCTTTGAGGATTCAGTTTCAGTGAGATGGTAGGGAAAGAAACAAGATTATCCAGTGGTGAGGGTAACTCAATCAACTCAGAAAAGTGATCAGGGTGGATGAATAAATTAGTGAAAAAGCAAGATTGAGGCTGGAGCAGCAGCTCAGTTGTAGAGTACTTGCCTGGCATCAACATGGGCCCGTGTTTGAGTCCCTGCACAAAAATAAATAGGTAAATAATAAAAATGCAGAGCCTAGGAATTTTCCAGAGAAACCAAGTACCTCAACAATTGTTAATGTAGCAATTTTAAATTAGCATATTTTAATGTGGTTTCTCTGTAATATTCACCAGAAAAGTTCACCAATCAAGCCTGAGATTTTCCTACCAGTGCAAATAAGAGGAAACTGGGAATGATTAAATTTTAGCAACTCAAGTTGTCTCATACTACCTGCTTAATGGTTACTAAGAAAGAACACATGTGACGTTTGTGCTTTTAGAAAAATACCTTCACATTTTAAAAATATTTTTGATACAAGATGTATCTTCATGTCAATAGTGGCTTATCCAGCTCTGAAATATAATCTCCCTATAAATTTTTAAAAACAATATAACAAGACAGAAATACTAGCAAAGAAGAAAAATTACCTATTTTCTGCTTTTCCTAAAAAATTCTATAACATTCATTCCTACCACAGGGAAAGTAATGATGAGTTAAGAAGCATATGGAAAAATAAGTATTTTCACTCAAATAATCCTCACATTTATTCCTAAGGCTATGGATATATTTCTGAAAAGATAAAATGACTGTTTACACATCAAACAACCTGAAATTAACATCCTACTACAGGATTAGCTACTAGTTTTTTGTAAATATCAGGGTCATGAGAGGAAGGAAAGACTGAGGCAACACAAAGTTGGAGTTTGAGAATAGTACTGCTGGGCTCTGGATTGGATTGTGAATTGAGGGAAAAAATTTCTGAGGCAACTAAATAAATTTGAATAGGTGTATAGCTTAGAATTGTTCAATTAATCTCCTGGTTTCTATATCAGTACCTTGGCTATGTAAGAACTTAACACTTGGGAAAAGTGGTTGAAAACTAGGGGGGAATTTCTGTACTATTTTTGAAATGTGTTCAAGAGTGTAAAATTATTTAAATGTAAAAAGGATTCCAAAAAGAATTCTAACTATGAGAAGAAATTTAGTAAAGAACCATATACACAGGGAATGGGAGAACAAAATTTGACCATGTAATTGTAGGGCTATGTTTCTTTAAAAATCATAATAATAAAATAAAATAACTTAAAATTTTTAACTAGTTAAAAAATATCCAGAACCACATGACAATAAGAAAACATACCAAAAATGGCTTAGTCCAGTAGAAAGTAATTCCTCATTTGTGCATAAAGCAAGCCTGGTATGAATTAGTTTATTAAGTAAAAAAACTAAAAACAACTCAGAATGTACTTTCCAATTTTCATGTTACTCTTCTAATGTAGAAGACATTTTCAGGTCCAGTTTTTAAGTTGCTGTGCCATTCAATTTCCAGTATCTATACAACTTTGTTGAAAGAGGATTTGAAACATTTACTGATGAAGATCAAAGAACACAGCCTTCTGTATGGACTGTGCCTTAATAACAAGAAAACAAAAATCCTTACAATTTGGTCAGTAAGCAACTTCATGAAAATTGGAGAAAAGACTGAGGTTGTCCAAGATTTTACTTTACTTGGTTCTACAATCAACATCCATGAAAGCATCAGTCAAGAAATCAAAAGGCACATTGCATTGGGAAAACTTGTTGCAACAGACTTCTTTAAAGTGTTGAAAAGTAAAGATGTTATATTGAAGATGAAGGTGTTTCTGACTGATGGCATGGTATTTTCAGTCACATCATATGCTTGTGAAAGCTGGATGTTGAATAAGGGAGAGAAGAGGAGAACTGATGCTTTTGAATTATGGTGCTACCGACAAATATTGAATATACCATGGACTGCCAAAAGAACCAATAGATCCATCCTAGAAAAAGTGCAACCAGAGTGTTCCCTGGAAGCAAGGATGGTTAGACTCTGTCTTATGTATCTTGGACATGTTGTCAGAAGGGGCCAGTCCCTGGAGAAGGACATGTTTAGGAGAATGGAAATGAAAAAAAAGGAAGACCCTCAACAAGATGGATTGACACAGTGTCTGCAATAATGGTCTTAAGCATAAAGAAGATCTTGTGCATGGCACAGTGTCAGAAAGTGTTTTGTTCTGTTATATATAGGGTCTCTATGAGTTAGACCCAATTTGATGGCACCTAACAACAAAAACAATCAATGCACAACACTATTAGTCATAAGGAAAACACAGCCTCTAATTCCAAAAATGTTAGTGGAATATATTTCCCAATGACAGCATTTCATAGAATGTATAGTGACAAAGAGGAAAGCCAAGTCCTATTGAGACAGAGGAAGGAGGAAACATTTGAATAACCTTGAAGAAGTCTGGACAGACCACATTCACACCATGGAGAAAATGAGGAAATGTAGGAGGAAGGCAAGGTCATTTGGAGGTAGTGCAGAATTCTAAAGTGTAGAAGGAGGCACAGAAGATTTTGGAATTTTAGGAAGAGCAAAAAGCCTAAGCAGAGACTGAAGGGTATAAAATGGCAGAGCTATTTTGATTATCTAATTCAAAGGGGAAGTGGAAGAGCTCCAAGGTTAGAATTTCATTGAGTGATGGGGTGTGAGGAAGACAATTTGGTGTTTAAAGAGCTTTGGCACTCCCAGGAAATTTTGTATGGCAAGTTGTAAATACTAAACTCTCTCACATTGAAGGCCAATTCTATTAAATGCTGCTCAACACACTTTTATGTCTCCAAATACAGCAAATTTCCTTACGACCCAAAACATGAAGTACATGTATTAGCCTCCATCTCCAAACTGGTATGACAAATTCCCTAGAAGCTCGATCATAAAATTATTCTCTAAGTGCACTACTTTATATGTAGCCAATTGCCAACTACTAGCCCACTACTAAGAGGCCAGTAATTCAGGATCCAAGGCCAGTATCAAGCTGTCCACTGAAATTTTATAAAACTGACAGTGTCTGTGATAATTAGATATGAATTTCAGTCTAGCAGCAGTTGCCAGTAGCATTTGCTCATGAAACAATAGTCCCAGAATATGTGTAATTGGTCCAATGTAAGACAAAAGTGTAAGAAAAAAAGTTTTCCTTCATTAAATAAGTTTGATAAACATTGGGTTAAAAATGATTCATCAGATTTCACAGCCTTAGGAGATACCAGAATTTTGAGAACATTAGAAAGAAATATGGTATTTAATGGAACATTTAAGAGAAATATATTTATTGTCACACAAACCCAGAAAAGGCCTAGTGATACAAGCCTTCCAGAGAAGATGCATTGGAAAACACAGAACAAAATGCATCTCTGCTTGCCCTCAGTTTAAGTGTATTACATTCAATAGAATAGTTTACCTAAATGTTTATGAGGAAAGATCTCTAAAACATTTACATTTCTTCCTATCTGTTATTGTCACTTCAGCTTTTTCAACGAATCTCATTTATGGGGAAATTTTCTCCATTTCAGGAAAATATATTTTCTTTTAAATTGAAAATTATTAGGGGAAAATTCATGAACAGATATATCCCATTTCTCTGGGGAAAAAAAGCTATTTTGTCAACTGGAAACATGACTTGTTTTTGTTTTTGTTTTTGTACTTGGGTGTTGAACTTGGGGCCTGGCATATACTTTTCAAGTGCTTTACCACTGAACTGAACCCAAGTTCATTTCTTATCTTTTATTTTGAGTCAGGGACTCGTTAAGTTAGCAGGCTGCCTCTGGACTTTTACTTGTGATCCTCCTGCCTCAGCCTCCCAAGTTTCTGGGATTATTAGAATATGTTACCATGCTCAGATCTGGAAATGTAAATTTCATTTATCTAATAACATTGCTAAATCACTTGAAATGATAAGTTAAAGGATGATGTTGATACTAAGATAAAAGAAGCACTGCAGTAGAAAACCACTGGATAAATATCAAAGAAATTAAAGTATAAGAAAGGTTGTTGTTAGGTGCCATCAAGTCAGTGTCGGACTCATAACGACCCTACATGCAACAGTACGACAGATGAAACACTATTGTCAGTGCTTCTCTGCTATTCATAGGGTTTTCAGTTGCCAGGTCCTTCTTTTAAGCCTATAGCACCTGGTGTTCCCAAGCTATCTCCCATCCATGTGTTAACTAGACCCAACCCTGCTTAGCTTCTGAGATCTGAAGAGATCAGATGCCACAGTGCTACAGCTGCAGGCTATAATAAATGGTACAATACTTTAAGAATGTTTATGTTCTTTACAGATCTCCAGGTGTATTTTATGGCATCCATAATATGCATATCCATGAAATATAACTAAGTCAAGTCAACACTTTTAACTTGGTTTATAATTTTAGGTACTACTGTTGTTAGGTGCCATCGAGTTGAGTCCAACTCATAGTGACCCTCACAGAGTTTTCAATGGATATTTCAGGATTGCTTCAGGAGTGGATTACCACATACTTCTCCTATTTTTATGGTGCTGGGGATCAAACTCGGGTCCTCAGAGAGTGCAGCAGAGCATTTACCAACTGAACTACCAAACCTGAATCCTCAGAGAGTGAGGAGGAGCACTCTACCAACTGAGCTAAACTCGAGCCCTTTTTAGGTATTAAAATTCAAAAATAAGAATGGATATTTCTATGACAAACGTATTATGGTTCCATACACTGAAAAATGAAAAGCATGTAAATGTTCACTAGAAGGGTCAGGAGAAAGAATAATAGCCAGCCAGAAGCACTGATATGTCAAATTTTATCATAAAAGCCCAATACATAATCAGCAGATTGTTTTCATGAAGAGTTTACATTGTATGATAGTATTGTTCTTCTTAGGTGCTACTGAGTCATGTCTGACTCATAGTAACCTTCATAGAGTTTTCAATGGCTGATTATTTCAGGATTGCTTCAGGAATGGATTGCCACATCCTTCTCCTGTTTTTGTGGTGCTGGGGATTGGACTAGGGTCCTCAGAGGGTGTAGAGCAGCATTCTACCAAATGAGGTAAACCCTAGCCCATGACAATATTAGGGAAATTGAAATTAAAGCTATTTATCATATCTGTTGCCACATTTCTTAATCAAACATATGTTAAATAAGGTTTTTTGGCACTTTCATCAGTCTATTTACATAATCATAATTATTTTTGGTTTATTGCCATCTCAATTAACAAACAGTGAGATTATACTTTCTCAAGCTGAAGATCAGAATTGGCAGACATGATATAGTCTTCAAAATAAAGCAGAGTATATGTTTTAATGGGCTGGGATTTAGCTCAGTGGGTAGAGCACTGCGCTGCAGTCTCTGAGGCCCTGAGTTCAATTCCCAGCACCGAAAAAATGGGAGAAGGGCCAGGCAATCCACTCCCAAGGCAATCCCGAAGCACTCAGCCATTGAAAACCCTGTGAGGATCGCTATGAGTAGGATACTGACTCGACAACACCTAACAACAACAATAACAACATATGTTTTAATACAATTTTTATTTGGGGGACTTATCAGCATCCAAAACACACCCTTTTTTCCTTTATTGATAAATGTTGGTAGGATACAGAGTAATACAGTATTAGATATTTCCATTGTGCAACTATTACATCACTTTTGGATATACTTTCATCAATTTATAAGACTTATAGAAAGTTTTGATTAATATATAGTAAAACTTGTATGCAATTATGGGTTATATTGCCCTATTTTTCCCACATACTCATAAAGTTGTATCATTTACATTGAGATTATCATTTCCCCATTTATCCCTTTTCATTATTTCCCCTCCCCTTCCTGCTTTCTACAATTTTTGCTTCCTTTTGCTAGTCCCCTCCCTCCTTTCTACTCTGTTTATACTTTCCCTTCTTAGCTAAGTTTGATTGTTCATTTTAATATGTCTACATATGTATAATTTTCCTCTTTAAGATTCAGCCCCCACATATGTAAGAACATAAGGTATATCTCTTTTTGAGCCTGTATTAATTTGCTTAAGATGATATTCTCCAGTTCCATCCATTTTGCTGCAAATGACATTATTTCAATTTTTATTGCTGAGTAATATTCCATGGTGTATATGTACCACAAAATTTTTTTATCCATTCTTCTGTTGATGGGCATCTTGATTGGTTCAATATCCTTGCAATTGTGAAGAGTGCTGAATTAAATATGCAGATGCAGGTGTCTTTGTGGTATGATGACTTGTCTGCCTTTTGGTATATTCCAAGGAGTGGTATAGCTGAGTTGTACGGTAGTTCTTCCTTAGTTTTCTGAGTTTATCTCCACATTGATTTCCAAAATGATTGAACTAATTTGCAGTTCTAACAGCAGTGTAAAATGATTCCTTTTTCTCCACATTCTCACCAGCATTTTTTATTATGTGTTTTGTTGATCTTGGTCATTCTTACTGGAGTTAGATGGAATCTCAGTGTTGTTTTGATTTGCATTTCCCTAATGGCTAGGGATATTGGGCATTTTTTCATGCAAAACACACCCTTTTTCTAACAGAGTTCTGTAATCATGTCCTCCCACATAAATAATCATTGATTTAATTGAGATATCCTACTCTGTCTAGAAAGTAAAATGGGGAATATGGTTCTTAGGCCGAGGCTAGCCTTGACTGCTCTGGCTCCTAATAAGAATGCATCTAACATAACTCTAACTCTCTGTACATTGCTATTACATTATTTTTTCTTTCAACATTTTTGTTAATCTTTATTCTTCACTGTACCATGCAAACTTACAAGGAAGGGATATTGTTTGACACAGTATCTAGTGTTTCAGCAGACTTTCATGATCAGAATAGAATACTAAGTTGGGCACAGTGGCACACTCCTGTAAATCCCAGTGGCTAGGGAGGCAGAGGCAGAAGGACTGCAAGTTTGAGACCAGAGGCAGTCTGTATAACTTAGCAAGACCCTGTCTCAAAAAGTAAAAAAATGGTCTGAGAGTGCAACTAAGTGGTCCAGCAGTTGCAGAGCATGCAAGCACAAGGCCCTAGGTTCAACCCCTAGTACAAAAAAAAAAAAAAAAAAAAAAGGAACACTAGTTGATTACAAAATTCTAGAATTCTTAGAAATAATATTAAGTTAATAAATAATGGATTTACTAAAGCAAACTTAAGTCTCTTTGTTCTCCAAACAGTAAATTTTGCTTCTTGATTAATACTCCCTACCTTGGAAAGTAAGTGGTAGCCTTTTGTAGACAGCTATCTCTCATGAGGGCAGGGGTTTAGCAGAGTTGGTAGAGTAACGCTCTGCACTTTCTGAAGTTCTCTCCCTGGGTTCAATCCCCAGAACCACAAAATGGGAGAATGACATGGCAGCCCATTCCCAAAACAATCCCCAATCAGGTATAGAAGACCCTATGAAGGTCACTAAGAGTAAGACTCAATTCAATAGCACCTAACATCAACAACAACATCTCTCATAAAGGGAAGGGCTTCTGTTTCTCTGCTTAGAATATCCTTCCCCCAGATACAGATATGATGAGGCACTCAGGTCTTCCAAGTTTTTGCTCATGAGTTACCTCCTCAGTGAAGTTCTCCCTGGCTACACTATCTATAATTTTTATCTTCCCCTGACATTTCTATACCTTCCTTCCTGTTTTATGTTTTTTGATCTTCATTATTTATCATGAATCTTCACTATTCATTATTAACACATTATATACTTTGCCTATTTGTATTGTTTGTTATGTACTTCCATTACTAAAATATAGAGTTCATGAAGGCAGGATGTTTTGTCATTCTCTTTTAGTTCTGCTTCATCAACACACAGGACAGTCCCTGGTACATAATGTGTACTCAATAAGCAATTGTTAAATAATTCTTCTACTTGGTGTCATCTTGTTAAATAATTGTCTACGCAAAACTCTTTAATAGCTAACAGCAATGACTACATACTGACATAATCAGATGATGAAATATTGGTCAATAAATACAACATTCTAAAGTATATAATGTGATGACCAAATGTTCATGTAACAGGCAAAAATCTTGAAAAAAGGAATAGAAAATCAAGATGAATATGGGAAGGAAATATTAATAGCCTGCATCTTATCTTGTTGTTGTTGTTGTTAGGTGCCATCAAGTCGGTATCTGACTCATAGCCACCCTCTGTACAACAGGGGAAACACTATTGTCAGTGCTTCTCTGCTGTTCATAGGGTTTTCAATGGCAGATTGATTTTTGGGAGGGGGTTGCCAGGTCCTTCTCCCAAGCCTACAGCTTCTGGTGTTCCCAGGTGGTCTCCCATCCAGGTACTAACCATGCCCGACCCTGCTTAGCTTCCAAGATCTGGCGGGATCGGATGCCACAGGGCTACAGGGGCAGGCCGCATCTTATCTATACCTCTCTAAATGTTATAACACAGATTCGTTTTTTGTTTTTTTTTTAACTTTTTCATTATAAATCCCAATGTGCATACTCTCACATGTCAGGTCATTGTTTGCTCAGGATTTATACTAGTTTGGTTTATTTTATGGCTCTTTCCATTTCCATCTGGCTGGAAGCTCTCAGAAGCCTAACCCATGTACAAAAGTTGACTTACAGCATTGAATCAATAGTAAGTATTCAGTCAACCCTTATTATGTATGTGTAGACTGATTGGTTGCTTGACTCACATAAGGTATCAGATGATAATTGCAGAAATAGGAGTCAAACATGCTATGATTCCATACACAGCATCAGTTTGACATAGGATATGATCGTGTCACCATACAGACAACCAGTTATTTAGGATGACATTACCATAGAGATGAGCAAATTAAACACATATTATACAATGGTGTATTATTTAGGATATGATGGACAAGTTTAATTCAAATTAGAGCTTCAATGTCAAATATTTGGGTTATTTAAAATTGTTATTATAAATAAGTCTGTATCATACATTAAGGTAAATTTCTGTATGATTATGTCATGAAGATATTTTTACTTACAGGGACCATTTAGGAAAGATAATTGATATTACCCTGGTTTTGTCAACTCTTACTATTGAGAATGGTGAAAATTTAGAATTCAAAGTTATAAATTAAGACTAGACTGTTCAAGGGTTTTTCATAATACTACTAAGTGTGTGTATTTGTTCATTCATAATTCTTTACACCATGTATTGAAGACCTTCCATTTTTAAACTGGTACTTCCAGAAGGATGATGAGTCAAACTTGGGATGTGCAAAGGACAGATTAAATGTGTGATTATATTAGAATACTAAAGATACATTTTTTCTTTTTACTAAGAGTAAAAATCCCTGCAGTGATCAAATGAATTAAATACAATGCATTTTTCTAACAAAGATAAGAAACCATTACCATAGGTATACTAATTTTTCTATAAGAGAATGTGTAAAGTTAAATCTTCAAATAGTAAGAACACAAAATTACCTGAGGTAGTGATATTTAACATACTAATGTTTGCAATGGCACCACAATGACTATAAAATGGTTATCTTTTCTCCCTTTGTTTCAAAATCATTCTGCTATCCATTAAATGCAAAACCCGAAAGAAATGTTTACTTGAAAAACCTTATCTCCTTAGAAAAAAGCTTTTGAGAATAATATAAGCATTGTTCAGTGTTGCAGTCTTTTGCTAATTAATGAGAGAATTCAAAGTAAAATGGAAAAAAACATTTGTTAATAGTGAAAATTTTCATACCAAAGCACAAAAGAAAAACTAGCACAAAGGCTACATTTAAGCCATGACTAATTTGAGAAGATTCCTGCAGCTGTAGCCCTGTGGCATCCAATCCCATCAGATCTCAGAAGCTAAGCAGGGTCGGGCCTGGTTAGTACCTGCATGGGAGACTGCCTGGAGACACCAGAAGCTGTAGGCTTGGGAGAAGGACCTGGCAACCCCCTCCCAAAAATCAATCTGCCATTGAAAACCCTATGAACAGCAGAGAAGCACTGACAGTAGTGTTTCCCCTGTTGTACAGAGGGTTGCTATGAGTTGGATACCAACTCCACGGCACCTAACAACAACAACAACAACAACAACAACAACAACAACAACAACAATTTGAGAAGAGTTATAACTATTTAAAATATGTAAGCCATCTTCGATGTTAGTTAATCAAATAATCAGTAAAGTGTCAAGAGTTTTCACATTCAAAAAGTTTTAGATGGATGTTCAACATTTTTATTTATTTATTCATTTATTTTTGCAGTGCTAGGGGGCTCAACCCAGGGCTTTGTGCATACCTTGTATTTTGCAAGCACTCCACCATTGGATGCTCGACATTTTTTTTGGTATTTTAAAAATGCTTTTTATTACATTAAGGAATGCAGTTTTAAATGCTAATAGTAACATGAATAGAGCTCTATTAAACACATTTAAAAATATAATATGCACACATGTAATTTTATCTAATGAAAATTTAATTATACATACGTGTTTAAAATTTCCAAGCAGTTAACTAAATTTCATTAAAATAACAATTTGTAATTGATTTACTATGATTTGGATAAGTGTTCCCCAGAAGTTCACGTATTAAAGGTTTGATCCCCTGCCCATGCCACTATTAGGAGGTACACCCTTTGAGAGGTGAGTACTTGAGGCAAGTCCTTAGGTCATTGGGAGTGTACCTTTCGATGGCTATCTCCTCTTTTTCTGCTGTACTTCTTGGTCATGTAGTGAATAGTTTTTCTCCCTCTTTGCCATCCAGCACTGCCAGCAAAGGCCTAATAGCAATGAGTCTATCTGATCATGGGCTAGAACCTTTAAAACCATGAGCTGAAATAAATCTTTTCTCTTTATAAATGGGTTATATCAACTATCTGTTACAGTAACAGAAACCTGAGTAACACAAGATGGCATTTAGATAACAAAGAAATATATGATCTTCTGATGTAGGAACATAGTATGGTATGCCTTATAATTAATTGTTTATTTCTAGTAGATCATATTTAGGTCTGCTGTCCATATAAAAAATCAAAGACAAAATCCAAAAACTCTTAGTGAATCTAAAAAACAATTTTTCAGAAACAAAGTAAATGAAGTAAAAGCCAGAAAAAATTTAAATATATGTTCATGAACAGACAATCAGTTCAAAACTAAAGCTGTGAGCCAGGCATGGTAGCACAGTTATAATCCCAGTGGCTTGGGAGGCAGAGGCAAGAGGATCGCAAGTTTGAGACCAGAGGAAGTCTGTGTAACTTGGCAAGACCCAATCTCAAAAAGTAAAAAGAAAAATGGGCTGAGGGTGCAGTTCAGTGGTCCAGCACTTGCAGAGCATGCAAGCGCGAGGCCCTGGCTTCAACCCCCAGTACTGAAAAGAAAAAAATCTACAGCTGTCATGAACAGGAAAGAAAGCATCTTAGAAAAGGAAAAGGAAGTTAAAAGGGTGATGCTAAATTTTATATTTATCCATTCATATTCCAGAAACAATAATATATCTGACCATATAAGTATATCTAATTTTAGGTGAAATAATTCAAAGAAACTTGTTTTTGACACCTCACATCTTATCCTTTCCTCAATAAGAAAAACTTGTTTTTGATACCTCACATCTTATCCTTTCCTCAATAAGAAAAGTAGTACTTGTAATCTCACAGTTTGTTGTTATTGTTAGGTGCCTTCCAGTTGAATTGACAATCAGTGGGATCTACCTTGTAGCAACCCTATGTACAACAGAACAAAACACTACCTGACACTGTGCCACACCCAGCACTATGTCAGTGCTTCTCTGATATTCATAAGGTTTTCAATGGCTGATTATTTGGGGATTGTTTTAGGAGGGGGCTGCAAGATCCTTCTCCCATTTTGCAGTGCTGGGGATCAAGCCCATGACCTCAGAGCAGGCAGAACAGCACTCTACCAAGTGAGCTAAACCCCAGTCCCCTCACAATTTAAAGCTAAAAAAAACAAAAACAAAAACAAACAAACAAAAAAACCTCTTAGCAGTTTACCACATACTGGTTAGAAGTAATCTGTCTTTTGGAAGAGGAAGAAGAGCAGTTATTTAAAAAGTTAATTTTTCTACCACTTTACATCTCTTGTTTTATGATGGAAAAGAAGCCCTTCATATGAAAATTTATATTTGTATTTCATTAAAGTTCCAGGAGCTATACACTATTCAAATAGGCAAATAGGCTAAATCACTTAACATTTGTTTTTATATCACACTATCACCATTTATACTTTATAGTGTATACTTTTTCTTTGAATCATTTAGTAACCACTAAAAAAACTTAATAAAGATCAATAAAAGTGCAATTTATACAATGCATAAATATACTTCTAAAACTAGAATTAAAAATCTTGGTGAAACATTTTTCTTAAAATCAAATACATTTAGGAAATAAAAATCATCAATTTATCTTAGAAGGTACCTTATGAGTGACATATAAATACACATTAGTATTAATTACTTTCCCACAAGAAACTGTTTTAAATTCTATGTAAGTCACAGTCTTGATTTAGGGGAAACAAAAAAAACTTTCAAATTTTCTCCACTGCAATACTATTCAGAAATATCACCACACAGTATATTAAATTATAATTTGCAGTATGTATTTTTGTTACTGTTTGTTCTCTCTCTCTCTCTCTCTCTCTCTCTCTCTCTCTCTCTCCTTCTGTTCTGTGCCATAGATAAATGGAACCTCAAGGCCTTGTGCATACTAGGCAAGCACTCTACCACAGAGCTACATGCCCAGCTCTGCGGTATGTATTTTAAATATAATCATTTCATTGTGAAAGAATTCTTTATAATTAGGGAAAATAGGCATTTGATGAAGAGGCTAGCATTTGCAAACAATAAAATTGCAGACTCTCTCACACTGAAACAACATCAAAGCAATCAGACTTTTTGTTATACTGAGTGCCCAGAGTTCAAAGGGATAAGTCAAAATATCCCACCTGGCATTTATTTCTTTTAATAGCTCTTGTTTAAGATATGACAGCCATCAGTTACAAAGCACCATAGTACACTCCATGCTGTTAACACCCCATCTTGTAGTAATTGTTCTTTTTAAGAGAAGGGTCCTTATTATAAATGACCACTATTGTGAAGTACAAAATCTCAACTGCAAAAAGCAAACCAGGTACTCTGAGCTGACAAGGATTTCATCTTAGAAACTAGAAAGTAAAATTAACTGTAATTTTTTTTGTGTAATAGGGATCAAACCCAGGGCCCTGCACATGCTAGCCACTGAACCACAAACCCAGGCCTAATATACTTCATCATTAATAGACTCTTCCTCAAAAGTAAGACTGTTTAATAATAATATAAAAATGTCAGTCTTAAGTTGAAAACTTTGTTTAAAATAATATTTAAGTCACCAAAGTCCTTGTCTCACCACTTAATAAAATATACTTAGTATAAGTCACTAGATATTTTCTGGGTTCTGTACTATATTCTTACATGTAAAATATTTACCATAGCACCCGGTGTGTATTAAGCTAAAATTTCTATTGTTACAAATACTGTTCAACTTACAATGGGGTTATGAACCAATAAATGTATTAGTTGAAAAAAATCATAAATTGAAAATGCATTTAACACACCTAACCTACCAAATATTATATCTTAGCAACACAGTATACCATGGCATTTTGTTTGCTTGCCTTCTAAACATGTGGTTGACAAGAAACTGCAGCTCAATGCCATTGCCCATATCACTAGCTTGGAAAAAAATCAAAACTCAAGGTGTACTTGCTGCTGAATTCATCTTGCTTTCAAATAATTTTAAATTAAATAGTACTAAGTCAAACCACCACAAGACAGACAGTTTCTGTGTTGTTTTATGACATAGAGTGTCAGACTGAGTTCATTTTAATAAAATTGAAATAAAATCAGTAATCATGTTAGATTTTTAATATGTTAAATTGGTTGAAAACAGATTTACAGAGGCAAGACTTATCCAGACAGATATTTCCTGGTTGTTTTCTGAGTGATGCAGGAAGATTTTTTCAGTTAGAACTTGAAGAGATTTCCTCTAGAATTTTCAAGGCACTTCATGAAGTAGGTCCTCAAATTTCCATCATGGTACTCTACCAGTTGCTATAGAGAGTTAGAAAGCTCTAAAAAAGATATGGTTCTCTTTAAATTACACAGGAATGAATTTTTTCCGACTAGATAATAGGAATGAAGTATCCCAAACAAACAAACAAAGTTTCATATGGAAATAGGAAAGAATACTTATATTGATTCTCAGTAACCTCAGCTCATATTTCATCAATATTCTAAATGGAAGAATGAGTAATAAATATTAGGACCACACAGTAGTTGTGTAGCTTTGAAATGATCCCTGTTAAAAAAATAGTGTATATAAGAAGAAAATTTCAATGAGCACATATAACTTAAGCCATAGTGTTTTCCTTGCTCACCTCATCTCTTTTGTTATTTGCACAATGCTCTGCCTCATTGACATTTACTTCATTGGGTGCAGAAGCTTTAGACAAAGTCAAAAAAGGAAATCCTGTTACAGATGCTGATAAAACCAATGCTAGTCCTAGAGAAATGAGTCATTCAAACAGAACAAGTAATTCCACATGTTAACCAGAACCAGTAATTTGGCAATGCTTCAAAAAACACAGGTCATTATCTTCTTCATCAAACAATGCCACAGAAAGCAGTTTTTTGTTTTTTGTTTTTTATTAGTGGTGTTGGAGGAATTAAAGTACATATTCTCCAGAATACATATAGGTCAATAACTTGATAAATGTAATTGACTTTGAAATGAACAGAAAACATGAATATGAAGATATAAGGTATATACAGAACTATTAAAATCTCCAACAATTTTTACAAAAATAATTAGATAAGCTATTACTTTGTGCTTAGAGTGAGCAGGCAAAATAGAAATGGGCCAGGAGCCAAGAGTAAGCAATATGAAGGTAATTGCTGAGAGAACAATGATGTTCCCCAGGGAAAGTATTTGAAATTGGTGAAAGGAGTTGGAGGCAGGGACAGACACGCTACTCTGAGTTGCATTTATCAGTAGAGTTTGGTCAAGAGCCATGTCTGATGCTGGAGGTAGGAAATGCCTTCTTCAGGCTCCTGTCCTGCTCCTCCTCTCTCGAGACACGTATTTTCAGAAAGGTGAAACAGAATTTCTTTCTGGAGAGTATCCTACCAAATTCCCAGGAGAATTAATGGCTCTTGTTTAATATTTTCAAGAATTTGAGTCATATGTCTGGATTCTAATTATTTACTTATTATTCTTTGTCTTAAACCAGAATGTAAGCTCTCTCAAGGTTAGTGTTCAATCAAATTTTTCCTATTATTAGGAAAGACTTCTGCACTTATTCAGGCTCCCACTTTCAACACTTTAGTGTTATATTCTTCAATCTCATATTTTTGCAACTATTTTAGACTGCATCTGAATTATGTAGAATAAACATGTTCAAGGACCCTATCTTTCCTGATGTGATCCTAGTAGATTTAATTTCCCAAAATTCATCTCTAAATTTTATGCGTTTATGTATAGGTGTACTTTCTTCCTTCATATTACAGTTTCCCCATACTTAGTATAACAAATCCATGCATCCAAAAATAATTACATTCTTCCTATTGTTAGCCATTAAAACTTCCCAATTTGTATTTCTGAGGTGACACAGAATAAACCTTCAAATCACCAGAATGATGTCAGAATAGTTGTTGGCTCTCAAAAACTAGAATGCCATTGCGTTAAATAAACAGGTTACTATTGTAATTCTGTCATTGCACCTAATATGCTTTCAAAAGTTGGCCTTCAGAGGAGGAGGTTAAAAACAGCTTTTAATTTAACAAAAATCAAAGATAAATATGTACTTATATATTTGCATGTGCCTGCAGCCATAACACTGTGGCCTCCGATCCCATCAGATCTTGGAAACTAAGTAGAGTCAGGCCTGGGTAATACTTGGATGGGAAACTGCTTGGGAACACCAGATACCAAAGGCTTGGGAGAAGGATCCAACAACCCACTCCCAAAAATCAATCTGTCGTTGAAAACCCTATGAACAGCAAAGAAGCACATAGTGTTTCGCCTTTTGTACATAGGGTTGCTATGAGTTCGATACTGACTGGACAGCACCTAACAACAACAACATATATTTGCATGTACATTGTATGTGCATACACATATGCATATTTACTTGTATACATATTTGTGCTTGTGTGCATATTTATATGAGTGTATTTGTATACACATACTTATGTTTATGTAATTGTGTATTTGTATACATACATATATGCTGAAATATACAAATATAGATTGGGTTATCTTTTGGGAGGACATTTAAATAAGTCTGTTGCTGTCGTTGTTCGGTGCCATTGAGTTTGGTTCCACTTATAGTGATCCTATGTACAACATAAAGAAACATTACCCTACACTGTACCATGCCCAACACTAATTGTCAGTGCTTCTCTGCTGTTCGTAGGGTTTTCAATGGCAGATTGTTATGGGAGTGTGCTGCTGGGTTCTTCTCCCAAGCCTATAGCACCTGATATTCCTATTCAGTCTCCCATCCAAGGACTAACCAGGCCCACCCCTACTTAGTTTCAGAGATCTGATGAGATTGGAAGCCACGGTGGTACTGCTGTAAAGTTAAGTCTAGAAAGGATCAAAAGAGGGATAATGGGATAAAACAAGGGAATATTTTTGCTGAAAAGTTAATAGCATGTAGAAAGCCTGAAGCATAGACTTGGTCTAGTGGAAGATATTTTTTCTTTTACTCCATATTGTTAACCCACAGATTGAGGGGTAGAGTGGAGGCAGGAGTGGTGAGAGGCTATAGAGGTCCCTCACTGTTGACCCTGGATCGCTTCCTTCTTTTGGACACTGTGGCTTTCTCAGAGGTGGTGAAGGAGGAAACCCACTAAAGAGCAGGAATGGAAAGCAGTCGAGTCCTACAAACACTGGAGGCTCAGATGTGGTGCTGTCGGTCCAGCATATGTGTGCTGGAATGGTTAGAGGGCTGGAGTGCTGGTATTCATCTCATGATGAGCTCAGAATGCATCTCTAGTGAAGGCTACTGACAGGATAGCAATTCAAATGGCAACATCCTGAGGTTTCGCCAATGGGCGTTAAATAAAGAAGGGAAATTCTCTCTCATCTGTTTACCAAAAATTTTGTGCTTAAAATAACCCGCTTTTTCATCCTGACAACTAACAACTTAAGGCAGTTACAAAGTATCTGTTTGAAATTTAGAGTTCAGTCTCTATTGCTAGGGGGCAACCTAATTTAGCAGCACAAATTATATCTAAATATGGAAAAAGACAGGTGGTCAGTGTAGAAAATTATACTGAAAGATCGTTTTCCTTTGGCTGACAGAGCCAGCTCTTTGAAAGTGACAGTGAGCTGGTCAGTTATCAGGAGAGGGTTTTTTGGGGACAGTAAAAAGACAAGGACACTGGAATGTTCCTTAGAGCCAAAGAATAAGGTCTAGTCTTCACAGTTCTGCTTTGTCCCAGTTTGAATCTTTAGTTATATTCCACAGATATTCCAAATAATTTTTTTCTGAAGCAAATTTTTGAGGAGAAATTTTAAATCTTTCCAAAAGAACTACAAACTTTACATACTGATTATCACATCTACAACTACAGTACTAATATAGCAAAGGAAACTGAGAAGCCTCAAATTAAACTTGAATTTATACGTATGTTCTTGTTAGGTGTCATTTAGTCAGTCCAACTCACAGAAACCCTCATAGGGTTTTCCATGGCTGATATACCCCTGGAGAAATAAATCAAAGTGAAGGCCCAAATAACAAATTGATACAACAGTGATAACCAGGAACAAATGTTAGCTCCCTGCTCCGCTCCTCTCCTCTCCTCTCCTCCCCTCCCCTCTCTCCCTCCCTCTCTACCCCTGTTCTTTTGAATTTCATTCAAATGCTAGTAGAACAGGATGCTTTCAAATAATTCGTGATTCTCATTTGTCTTAATGTTAAGTTGGTTTTTTTTTTTTTTTGGTGTCTTTTATTAACCTATTTAGTCTTTTTTGTGTGAGCAATAGCATAACTATTGTAGATGGTATAAATTTATAGTGGATACTACTTATTAGAGGACAAGTGGAGATTATCAAGAAATCCTTTACAGATAATAAATATATCCCCAAATCTCTGTGAACTTGAGTAGCAATTTTTATGTGGCCTTTTTTCTCCTTAAAGTGAAATGGATGAATGTTATATTTTGAGTCTTTTGTTATTTTGTATTCTGCAGATGTTCAAATAAAGTCCTTAGAATTGCAGAAATAAACATTGATGCTGGTTTTACACTATTTGTTTATATAGTATGGGTGGTCCCTAACAACTTTCCATGGCCAATATTTGTTATCAGAGGAACTGTTTATTATATCTCACAAAGATTCTTAAGAGGACAAGAACAGATTGGCAAATATGCCTGAATTAATGCTTGTGCTCTTATATCTTTGGGCTGGGGTTTAGCTCAGTTGGCAGAGTACCAGTCTGTGCTAAGGCCCTGGGTTTCATCCCCAGCACCGCAAAAATGGGAGAAGGACCTGGCAGCCCACTCCAAAAACAATCTTGAAATAATCAGCCATTGAAAACCCTGTAAAGGTGGCTATGAGTTGGACCTGTCTCCATAGCATCTAACAGCAACAGTAGGTTTATCACAGCCAGACACCATTTATTTGGTAAATTCAAAGTCACTCAGAGAAGTGCCTTTGAAAATTGTTATACCTTTTATTAAGAAATTTTCAATGGCGACTGGGATCATTCATAAAATTTAAAACGTGACTTAAACTTGAATGAGGGGGAGATCAGTTTAAGATTATTCTCTGAACAGACAGGCTAAAGGTTTTAACTGCAAATTAATTATCTATGATCTCAGGGATGTCCAGGCATGTGAAAGGTTTTAACCATAAATTAATTATCTATGATCTCAGGGATGTCCCTACCTCCTGGGAACTAAGTTCATGTAAAATGAGATTTGGGCCAAATTGCCTCTGGGAACAATCTTCTGTTACTCTTCTCAGGGAGGGCTAAATGGAGGATGCAGATCTTTAAGTGAGGTTCTAAAGCACCAGGATTTTGACATGGCAAAGATGATTTTTCTCATGATTTTTATCATGTGATCTCCAGTTGCAGAACTTTTCAAAGAACACCCACCTGCTAAAAGACAATTTCACCATCTCAATGTTTCTACCACTACCAACTTAAGGGAAACTTCTGTGATAAGTGGCTCCTCTACTCACTCACTATGCTTCAAACACACATCATCCCTTGTGATGTCCTTGACCCTCAGTCATTCCAGGATGAACCTCTCCCTTCTTTCAAACTTCACCTATTTAAAGATGAACTCAGATAGTTCTTCTGTAAAGTTTTCTTCAATGCACAGGCCAAACTTCTATTTCCCATCTCTTGATAGCTTCTGTGTCTTTGAGATACAGTTCCATTTATACAACATGAGATATTCAAACATTTTTGTAATGTGGCTCCTACCTCTAGTATCATTTATTAATACATTTTAACAGATAATAACCACTTATAATGTACCTGGCAATGGGCCAAAATAATGAATTAGGCAAGAAAAGTCCCTGCAATCATGGAACTTGCATTCTAGGAGGAAAGTTAGATAAGAAGCAAGTAAATACATATATAAGATGATAATTTCTGATAGTGACATAAAGAAAATAAAGCAGGAATGTGTGATTGAGTGAGGGCAGGGTGATCAAGGAAGATGTCTCTAAGGAAAGCAAATTTCAATGAAGGCTGAATGACAAGAAGATGTTACCCAGGTCAAAATCCAAGAGAAAAGCATTGTAGGAAGGACAGCACATGTCAAGGGTAGGAATGAGCTTGACCTCTGCAAACAGGAAAGCTACAGTGACTTTAGTACGTCAGTCAAGACATACAGCACACACGGGCTCAGAGAAAGAGGCAAGGTGAGAGTATGCAAGGCTTTATTGGCTGGACTGTCTGGAATTTGGATTTTCTTCTTAGTATAATAGGAAAGTGGAGGAAGATTATAAACCAAGAAAAAACATGCTCTGACTTGTATTTTTAGGTGACTGGGCTACCTCCTGTAGAGAATGCATATTTGATGTTATAAAAATGGAAGCTGGGACAGGAGCCCACTGCACTAGTAACTTAATTTCCACCTACCCTTAAATATTGTCTCTTTTTTTCTGGAGTCTACAGAGCAGCTCTTCTATTGTTGATATAGAAGAATTGGAAATGGAATACTGTCTCATGGGTAAAGATAGTGTTCTGATGTTGATATTAGTGATGATGTCCTAATATGGTAAGCAAAGGAGGTAAATAGACTAATACACAGCAGCAATATGTTGTATATTAAATGCATCATCCATTAATTCATTTTATTCATTCACTAAGAAAATATTGGTTGAAAGTTGATGTATGTCAGGCTCAATATTAGTATCTGGATTTATAGAGGTAGTAATAATAGCTAAGGATAATAATATTAGCTGAAATATGCAAAACATTTGCTATATATTAAACTCTTTATAACACTCTCCATATATTAATTCATTTTTCCTCACAAAAGCTCTATGAACTATATATTATTATTGTACATTTTACAAATGAGGCAAATAGAACAGAGAAGTTAAGAAAGCTCCCCATGGTCAGTCATTCAGCTAGTACATGGTGAAACAAGGTCTTGGATCTACCAAGTCTAATTGCAGAACTTACTCATCATCTACTCTATGAATTCCTTTTGGAAAACAAAATAAATAATGTCTTTATCTTTGGAACCTAGTATCTGGCCATTTAGATAAATATTAAGCAAAATCATAAAGAAATAGAGAAAAAGTTCATGGTCTTAGATTTCCCATAGTATATTTTTGATGACTTGAAATACTAACATTTCCTTCATTAATTTCCATGAATTGAAAATATACATGAAGTCATAGGAGCAATGAATTTGGACATTATTTGAAAAATGACCAATGAAAGAAAGAGTATCATAAAATAGGAGAAAACATTGGGCACACAACGTTCTTTCAGAAGCACAGACTGAACAAATTTGGAGATACAGTAGAAGTGTCAGATTCCAAAATAAGAATAAAGAGCTTTAAAATGGGAAGAAACTATGTACATAAAAGTACCTTCAGATAGTCATGATCTAACCACTGGGAAAGAAACTATATTTGGGACAGGAAAGGAAATTTTATCAACTATGATTTGAAGCAAGTAGGAAGAGAAGTAGCTGGAAACCAAATGAGGTAAAAAGCAAGGATAAAGGAAGTAATTCACATTGTACGGAATATGGGACCATATGTAATACAATGAAAAATTCTGAATGTTACTGAAGACATGCCATTTACTCCTTGCGAAAGTGAGACTGGACTTTGTTGCCTATAACTTATATGTTATGTAATATTCATACTTATGTTGAGCAATTTGTATATTAAACATAGAAGTCACATTTACACATGTTCAGGTATTCTCATTTTGTTTTGAGATTATCAAAAGACCTCCAGGCATCGTCAAATTAAAGATCCAATCTAATTGAGATGCCTGATTATTTCAGCCAACATCAGGGCCAAGTAAGATAACAATGGTGTTTTAGACAGGATTATTCTGGTATGGAACCAGTCGCCAGTCGCCTCAGACCTAGGATAATCAAATCTGTCTCATGTGGCTAATACATATAGGCGCTACATCTGGCTATCCGTAGTTCAAAGCCAACTGTGAAGTTATGCATAAATAAATGCAGGTAGAGGTAAGCCAGAGAAGATATTGAGAAAGGGGGGGAATGCTACCAAAACTCCATAAACCAATTTAATCAGGGAGATGTGCACCATTGTGTCAGATTCCACTGGGGTCGGGTGTCACACATCACCATCAAGAACAGGTGCTGGCATTGCTTGCAGCTCATTCATCATTAGGCTGTAGCAGTGTTAACATATGCTGCATTAGTGCTAATTGTGTTTGTTTTTATAACTAACGTTGAGCTGCCCTTCATCATGCCAAAGAGATAAATGTGAGCTAAAGAGAAACAAACCCGGAGCATCACATTCTTTACTTCCCCAGTTTTCAGTTCATCCTTCTTCGCCCGCCAGGCAGATTCCCATATCTGAGATATGTAAATTCTCAATGACTTCATACTCAAAGATTTGTAGATAATTTCAAAGTGGGAGGAGGAATTTTGTGAGAAATATACTTGAATAAACTTATTAGAGAACTTCTAGTGAAACTCTTAAATTCTGATATTGATTTCATATCATTGATTTAACTGTAGATGACATAATCAATGGTATTCCATTTAACAGACTAGAGATTAGAATTTAAAGACAATTAAATTTGAACTACAGACAATCATGCTTGCTAAAGTATAAGATTAGAATAAAATGTTTAGCATTTTAGGAAAACCAGGAAGCACATGATCTATACAGCAATGTAACACAAACATTGATTAGGTTGTGTCTGTTTAAATGAAAAAACTCAAATGCAGAATTTTCCCCCTTTGATATATCTGTGGTTTTCAATACACATATCACTTGACTTCAGCTTCACAAATGAGAATTTGTTAATTAATTAGTTCATTTAGAATCTCTAATTTGCAATTTACATACAAACTGTTAGTTCTTAAACAGATTTCCGGAAATGTTTAGAGAAAGCTTCTTTTTAAATGTTTGCAGTCTTTACCTTTTTTCTTATGTTGACAAAAATTGCGCTAAGTAAAAGTAAATTTCAGTGCAAATTCTTTGCAAATAGATAATTTCTAAACAGAGGAATAAATAATTGAGGCTATACAACCAAGTAATTTTAGCAGCTAGATAATTTGTTATTGTTGTTTTAAGTTTTGTTTTGTTTGCTGGGGGGTGTCTGTGTGCATACACATGTGCACACTTGCTACATCCAGAGCTGAATCTTATTTCTCATTTTGTTTCTTGTGGGTCTTTCCCATTGTGCTATTTTTTCCCTTAGGGCTCTGGCCTGAATTCCATTCCTTGTGGCTTTGGCATTTGATTTTCAGGTCTCTGATTATAGCCAATTTAGTATTTTGTTACTCTTTTTGTCCTTCCTGTGCACTGGTATAATTTGTTGTTGAGATAGAGCATTGTTTATTTCAGGAAAAATTAGTATCTTAAACTTTCTATTTTCTGTTAAAAATTTCCCCATTAGTTTCTGATGTTCTAGCCTTATTATATTAGAATCCTCTTCAGAAACATAATTATTTTTTACTTACTTTACTTTCTAACTATGATCTTGAATCTTATATTCATGGAACTTTTATGCATTAAAATTCCTATTTTATTTTCATTCAAATATTAAATAATTTCAGCAGAATTTTGTCTTGTGCTATTCAACTATTTGGTATAAGGACTTGAATTTTATTATGAAACTGAACTGTTAGGCAGCCTGGAGTGGGGACTAAACACATGCACTGTTTTTGGAATCAGATTATTTGGGTTAAAATTCTAGTTCTTCTATTACTACCTATTTACTCTTGTGCAAATTAATCTCTCAGTGTCTCACTGTCCTCATCTACAGCACATAAATTATGCTATTACCTAATGTATAGTTGTGAAGATAAACTTAGTTAATAAAAAGTGCCTGAAGCATTAGAAGTTTATTATCAAAAGTATTTACAGGGCATTGAGTTTTCTGACTTATTATTATTTCCCAATGTTTTTCTAGAATGAAACACTTATCTTCATGTTACTTCTGTGTGTTCATGTGTACACATATAAATACGCATACTTGTGTGTTATTCACAATGTCTTACGGGTGACCATTTAGGAATTTGAAGTACTCTCTTACATTGCAGTGTATCTCTATAACCTAACACATGATACCTGATGCTTCAGTCAAAAGTGAATCACATGTATATCTGTGATCCACCTCCTGATATGATAGCCATCCTAGTTTGTGTAAGTATACTCTATGATGTTTATACAATATTGAAAGCATAGAAAAATGCATTTCTCAGATTGCATCCCATGGTTAAATGTGTATGACTATACCTCACCTCAATTATGCTGAAAGTACTTACTTACAGTCCCAGTGACCTGAGTTTTGTTTAATGAGCCTAAAAGCTTTCATGAAATATCACTTATGCTAACAAGAATGAAAAGTGAGGGACAGTGGGTATTAGATCCAATATATCATATCTCTGGTCACCTAACAGTCCTTCATAGGACACAATACAGGATTTCTAGCATCCATAAGAGAATATTGCCCATCAGCAAGAGCATGGATGAGATGAACCCAGTGATGGTACACTGATAACAAGTTTGTTAACCAAGTATGCTCAAATATTCATTTATCAAAAACTTCAGGATAACTGGTGACTCTTATTCAGCCAGTTTTTATACAAAAACTTACATTTTGGGACCTGCCAGGCACAGTGGCGCATGCCTGTAATCCCAGTGTCTTGGGAAGTAGAGGCAGGAGGATTGCAAGTTCGAGACCAGAGGCAGTCAGCATAATTTAGTGAGACCCTGTCTCAAAAAGTAAAAAGAAAAAATGGGCTGATGGTGCAGCTCAGTGGTACAGCAGTTGCAAAGCATGCAAGCTCAAAACCCTGGGTTCAACCCCCAGTGCTGAAAAAAAAATATATATATATATGTATATATATATATGACCTATTGATACATATCATAAATTTTATACAAATGTTAAAATACCATTGTACTTGATAGTCACTTACTCCCTCTAATACCACCATGTCCTAATTTGTCCTGAATAATGCACTGTCTGGACTTCATACTGTTTCTAATTACTACCAGAGGTGGGGGGAGCTATATTTAAATGTAATGAAAAAAATAAGCAAAGTTGCTACATTCAGAGTGAGGCATTCTACTTCATATTTCTATGAATTAAATCAACCCTCCTTCTTTAGAAATCTTAACACAGATCACATTGTTCTTGTTAGGTGCCGGCAAGTCAGGTCCAACTCATAGCAACCCAATGTACAATAGAATGAAACACTCCCTGATTCTGTACCAGGAGGATGATCTTAATTACGTTTAAGCCCATTGTTGCAGACACTGTGTCAAACCACTGGTGGAGGGTTTTTCCTTTTTCCATTGACCTACCACTCTCCCAAACATGATGACCTTCTCCAGGGATTGGTCCACACTGACTACATGCCCAAAACACTCGAGATGCCACCTTGCTTCCGAGGAGCACTCTGGTTGTTTCTTCTAGGACAGATCTGTTTTTTGGCAGTCCATGGTATATTCAATATTTGTCTCCAGCACCATAATTCAAAAGCATCAAATCTTATCCTGTCTCCCTTGTTCAATGTCCAGCTTTCACCATCATAAGATGCAACTGAAAAATACCATGGTATGAGTCAGGTGCACCTTCATCTTCAATGTGACATCTTTACTTTTCAATACTTTAAGGAGATCTTTTGTCACATCTTTTCCCAATGCAAAGTATCTTTTGATTTTTTGACTGCTGCTCCCATGGCTGTTGATTGTAGAACTAAGTAAAGCAAAATCTTGGACAAACTCAATCTTTTCTCTATTTATCATAAAGTTGTTTACTGACCCAGTTGTAAGGATTTTTGTTTTGTTGATGTTGAATGGCAATCCATACTGAAGGCTGTGTTCTTTGATCTTCATCAGTAAATATTGCAAATCCTCTTCATTTCCAGGAAGCAGAGTTGTGTCATCTGTATAATGCAGAGTGTTAACGAGTCTTCCTCCAATCCTGATGCAGCATTCTTCTTCATAAAGTCCAGCTTCTCAGGATTATTTATTCAGCATAGAGATTGAAAAGATATGGTGAAAGAATACAGCCCTGATGCACACCTTTCTCGACTTTAAACCAGATATATGACAAAAACCTGTCCTCTTCACTTATCAGGTAGTATAAGAACATTTATAATTAATTAACTAAGTTAATTTTCTTCTATAATTTGAAAACACATTTACTATCACAAGACTATAATTTCCCTGAAAGCATGGAACAGTGGCTACATGGAACAGTCCCAGTAACCTAAGTGATAAGTACTCAATAAGCATATTTTCCAAGTGAAAGAGAGCAAAAACATGCAGCTTCTCAGAAAGAGCCCAATGTAACTAATGTCTTAAGGACCCAACATTTCTATAGTAATATTTGCTATTACATATTTTATTTTATTTTATTTTCTAATTGCATTCACCCTCATCTTCATGAAGATTCACATTTTCACATTAATCCATTATTCATAAAGTATATTTTGCACGCACTGACATTAAAATTGGGCCTCTACAATGATGTCCTATTTCCTCTTGTGTTTTAAGTACAAACTAACATTTAAGTGAACATTAGCATCAAGTAGTGCAGATATATGTGTGCATTTGTTTGAATCATTTTGTTGTAACCTTATGAGTTTTGAATTGGAATTGCACCACTTCATAAGGAAACTAAGTATATTGCTGCACTTCCAAGTTTTCAAAATTATGTTTTACAATTGCATTATTTTTATTTTTTAAAAAAATCAGGTAAAAAAGTCTAAAACATTCTTTCAAGAGGCATCTGAACATGTTCTTAATTTTGCATATGGGCTTAGATTTTGTAACCAATAAAAGAAGCTGCTATCAAAGATGATAAAAAAAGAAATATGAGATATGATTTTGACTTACTAGAAAACGTTCATTTATGCATTTGAGATTTGTGAATAGATTTCATATGACTTAACTGATGTTTTCTTCAAAATGTTTGGAAGCCTGTCCATGCCTTTCCTTTTAATGAATTTGGTATTATGTCCCTCCTGATTCCTTTCTGAGAGTCTCCACTATTTCACAGTAGGATAGAGATAAGTCTGAGTAAACGGAAAGTGACATAACATGTTGGCAGACAGTAGGATTTGACAGAAACAGAGTCAACTGTCAGTTCAACATTTTCTATTCAAGAAAGTTGACATCATTGACAGTCGCCCTTAAAGACTGTATTACCACACTAAAAAGAGCCATATTTTTCCTTATTTTATTCTATGTTTTTATTTTGTTGTTATTGTTGTTGTTGTTATTGTTGTTAGGTGCTATGGAGTTGGGTCTGACTCATAGTGACCCTATATGCAACAGAATATAATTTTTCCTTTTTATGAAGTTTATATTTAGAATTTGCATTACATACTTCTGCATGTTCCCTCTAGGCTATAATAGTCATTGCTTTATGGAAAGCACTACTCCTTCCAACTTAAGTAATAGAAAAATTGTTGTTAGGTGCCATCAAGTCAGGACTGACTCATAGTGACCCTCATGGGGTTTTCAATAGCTGATTATTTTGGGATTATTTTGGGAGAGGGCTGCCATGTCCTTCTCCCATTTTTACAGTGCTCGGGAGCACTGTAAAAGTCAACTTTTAAAAGTTGTCAGAGTGGAGAGGAGGACTCTACCAACTGAGCCAACTCCCAACTCCAATAGAAAATAGAGAAAGAAATATTGATATAGTTTCAAAATGTATAACATCTTAGTGAAAATCTCTGAAAATGAGTAAGCATAGTTTTTCCAAAGATGGAGAAAAGGTAGAATTTTGATTACTTTTCAAATTTATACAGTATATTATACTTGTATACTTTAGCCATCAAAGATTGTAATGTAAGACGGCATTTCTCACTAAGGCAAGATGAACATGACTAAAAATGGGAGTGTGGCTTTGTTTAAATAAAATAAATAAGAGAGGAGGTTATGTTTTCTGAGAAATTTTTATTCCTATTTTCTTTATTATGAAATATATATGGCTATGGTGCAAAGATATGCTCTCTTAAAATCTCTGAGAACCATCACAAATGATGACTTTTGACTATGATCAGTTTGTTCCGGAAAGCAAAATAATACATATAAGAATACTTAATATGGTAGTATTTACATATGAAATTATAGACACTTTTCGTTTAAACACATAAGATTAACAAGTATGAAAAACGACTTGAGGAAGAGGAAAAACAGAATGATTTAGGAAGAAGATTCCTTAAGCTAGATTTCAAAGATAAGGGGACTAAGGAAGATCAGAAAAAGAAAATAAGAATAAATTGAAAATAAGCAAGACAGTGACATTTAATAAATGAACACAATGAGAAGATTACTTTGAGTATCTCTTAAAGATCTTAAGCTTTTGTCTTATTTCATCTTATCTCCAAAGATGATGGTGGTGGTTGTTGTTACGTGCCCTCAAGTCAGGTCAGACTCATAGAGACCCCATGTACAACAGAACAAAACACTCCCCAACACTGTACCATGCCAAGCACTATTGTCAGTGTTTCTGTGCTATTCATAGTGTTTTTGATGGCTGATTATTTCATGAGTGGGCTGCCCAGTCCTTCCTCTAAGCCTACAGCATCCAGTATTCCCAGGTGGTCTCCCACCTGGTTACACAGGGGTAACCAGGCCAACCCTCCTTAGATTTGGAGATCTGAGATCTGACACCAGGTGGTATGGATGTAACCATCACCAAAGGTAATTGGAGGCAATTACTTTTAACATCTGATTATTTACATAAATAGTAGAAAAAGGAATGCTGTCTTAAAAATATTTTTTATGTATAAATATTCTTGGCAAGTTGAAAGCCCTCTAAAATATCTTAGAAGAGAGAAATTCTCTATGTGAATATTCAAACAAATTTGTATTGTCATTAGTTACTTGCCTATGTTCTCATTTGTCTTCGGTCATGGGAAAGTATTCACTGAAGAGCAGTTTTCTGGTTAATCAGCTTTATTTTTTCTATTTTTTTTTTCCTGGATAAAATGAAATTTGCTAAAGTCACTAGTAGTGGCCAGAAAGTTAATTTGGTTACAGTGGGGCATTGTTGACTCATGGGAACTGTAGAAGTAATCTGGAAATTTTTGTATGTATATGCATGCCATATACATAATGGGAAAATGGAGATCTGTGGGAAAATCTCTGGAGGATACTACAACCACACTCCAAGGAAGGAGGAGATAGAGAATGAAGAAAAAGGGAAGGAGAAGAAAAGAAAAAAAGAAGGAAGAGAAGGAAGGAACTGAGTGAGAGACAAAGAAAACCCAAACCGTTTTACAAATGGCAGTTTGTGCCAGCTTCCTTCCTCCTAATATATGTTTGGAATACTTGTAAGTCTTCAAAAATTAAGCTAAAATCTTTACTATTTGAATCTATCTTTTCTTAAATATCAGAGGTCATTGCCAGGGAAGATACCCCATTGCATTCCAAATAAACCATTTAAAGAATGACTTATATGGAAAGAATAAAAATTTCCATGTAAGCTGAGCACGGTTAAGCACACCTGTAATCCCAGCGGCTCCAGAGGCAGAGGCAGGAGGATCGCAACTTTGAGACCAATGGCAGTCTGTGTAACTTAGTGAGACCCTGTCTCAAAAAAGTAAAAAAATTGGCGGGAGGAGACAGCTCTGTGGTCCAGCACTTGCAAAGCATGCAAGTGTGAGGTCCTGGGTTCAACCCCTAGTACCAAAAAAAAAAAAAAAAAAAAATCACATAACAGATACACAAAATAAAGAGATTTATAAATACTAGTGTTAAAATAAAGATAATTTTAACACTCCAATCTTTTAACTATGAAATGATCTCATTTTCCTAAGCACAAATAAAGATATTAAACATTAAATTTTTATAGTAAATGTTGGAAAATCTCATTTTACATTTAGGAAATAGCTCAAAACTGATTTTTATTATTTATTGCTTGGTTCTACTACTTTTTCAGCTTAAAATTACTTATGGTATGTTACTGTTTTTACTATGTCTTTCTGTCATATTATAATACCTGCTGTCTCTGAAACTAAATATCACAATTTCTTTGACGCTGCTGTTAATCTCTTTTTCCAAAGCTTTTGTTTGGGTAGGATGGAATGACCAATTTGAAATTAATCTCAACAAAAAAATTAAAAGAACAAAACCAAAGTAGAGCCAAAAATAACATAAGCAGGTCCTCCTGCACTCAATCTTCCCTAAGTGTTCTGCCAGTTCACTCACAACGTGTATATTCAATTACTATCAAGGGACTGTAAATTATGTGACACATTTTGAGTGGTCTACTGTCCTCTCGGGAAATGAGAGATGCTGCAATGATTTCCATTTGCTCACTGACTTTGAACTCAAACCACCAATGCCTTTCACTTGACTGAATTTTCTGCTTGAAAGATTTGAATTGATAGGTCTGAAATTAAAAAAATAAATAAGATTACCTAGGAGAATATAAGATTTTTTCACATGGATTTTCAGTTTGGTATCTGAAAGTTTCACTAAATTGGTAATGCTTTCATTATGACCAGTTAATGGTATCACAACTCTTGTGTTTTTCTATATGAGGCTTGCAAAGATTCCTATAGTCCCCTTCCGGCATGAGGAGTACATTCCGGGCTTTTGGGAATTGTATCTTAGAAAGCATTGCATGGAGGAAGGTAAGGAAGGAGCTGCCAGTGAGGCCCAAGGGTTTTGTTCATCCCAAAGATAATGTAAAAGGCAGTCATCAGGCTTGCTGATGAGTCTCTTTGATTTTTCTCTTAGAAGGCAATTAGGACCCAGCTGTTTGATTGCCTCTTCCATCCAGAGACCACAGGGAACGCTTCTACAGCTACTACTTGGTACAAAACATTACTCTGGTTCTAAATTTGACAATCTGTAAGTCACAGATCCAACACATCTGGGACATAAAACTTTGAACCTCAAAATTTAACACAGATTTTTAATTCTACGTTATGTGGATGCTCAATGCCTGCCTTGAGCTAAACATTCTGGTTTTTTTTTTCCAAGACATTCTAAATTTTTTGTTTTATATTTGAATAATGTTTTCTAACAGTCAAAAAATCACCATTTCCCAAGATGATTATAAAAAAGCTAAAATAATGCCAAATGATTATGAAGCTCAACACTACCATTTTATAACTGAGGATATTCAGAGTCTGGAATTGATTTGCTCAATGTTGCAGAATGTTATGCTATGTTTCAATGTCAGGCTTACACGGAGTGAGTAATAAATAATTCCTACATTTATACCCACTAACCTACTGATCACTGGCTCTGAGAATAGTGAAGAAGGCTTCAACTGCATCAGTCCTTGTTTAAAAACATTTCAACATATTCAACACAGTCAAAATTTCATCTATAAACTAACATCAAATTTGATTTTAAAATAGCATTGGATTCTAAATTTATTGTCCTCAATATATTATTAAGGAGTTTGGAAATATGTATCGCTTTAGGCAAGGTTTAGACTAGAAAGTATAGTAAAGTGGGGAAAAAGCCTTTTCAAAACTAGCAACTTTAATTAATGGACACAGTTTTTACAGAACAAGAATGTTCAAACATGAACATTCTATAAATTGGTGACAGAAAAGACATTTCAAAATGATTAAATAAATATATTTAGCAATTGATGTAAAATATACCACAATAACATGCTCTGAAATATTAAGCACTTCATTAAATGACTGAATCCTGGGTTTCTTCCAATGTTCTAATTGGCACTGCTCCTGTTTTCTTCATTTATTTCAGCCATCTGACAGTACTTGCCAAAATCCCTGCATTTAAGCGTCTAAGATTTAGAATCAATCTAGATCTGACCATACTTATTATACCTTTAGTTTATGGTGATGAGTTATTAATTTCCTAAATCTGCTTTTCTTTTTAAACATAAAGATGTACTAGCATATATTCATGTAACAATACCTAGAAGGAAAGGGTATGTTTTAAGCTTATTTCCAGCTAAAACAAAACAAACAACAACAACAAAAAAAAACAGGTGGAAGAGGAGGAGGAAGTGGTGGAGAACGTGGAGGAGGAAGAGGAGGAGGAGGAGGAAGAAGAAAGTGGTCACAACACTATTTTCCTCAAGGTTATTCATTCATGCAAATATTATACATATAGCTTAAATTAAGGAAATTACTTATCATAGTTTTCCTGCCAGAACTGGAGTCTCTGTTTACATTACCTAAGGTTATAGAGAGGTAGGGAACTATTTCTTCAGTAGAGAAAGGGAAAGAACACTCATCTCTAATGTTTTCTTCACTCAAGAAAATTCTGACGTCAAGAAGTTCTTCCAAGACTCCCTGGTGTCCACATCCTACTATTACTTAATAATGATTGGATAAGAAATTAACAGATGTTTAGTTGTGATGTGTCTTTACAACTTTCCCCCTAATACTCATTACCTACGTGTACATACTCACAGGTACACATTCAAAGCTAAAGACTCAAAGGACACTCTCTTGCTTCCTTGAAATACAAGATCCTGAGCCAGGCGTGGTGGCGCACCGGTAATCCCAGTGACTTGGGATGCAGAGGCAGAAGGATCTCAAATTCAAGACCAGAAGCAGTCTGCATTATTTAGCAAGACCCTGTCTCAAAAACAAAGAAGTTAACAAAAAATAGGCTGGGGGTGCAGCTCAGTGGTCCAGCACTTGCAAACATGCAAGCGTGAGGCCCTGGGTTCAACTCCTAGTATCACATTAAAAAAAAAAAAGGTCCTGCAAAACATTGTGTACACCATAGAGAGTTAGTCATCTGTAGATGTGGCTATCTGTAGTCATCTGTAATTTTATTATCCAACAAAATTCAAAATGTTTTAATGCTAATTTAAAAATATGATAATTTTTTTCATTGTAGACCACTGCATATATTTGTTCTTATATAGAGACTCCATTGGTGGAGATTAGGTTTACAAGACACAGTGATAAGTAAGAGAAAATTGCTTCATTCTAGATCACTATTCTACAAAATTATTATGGCATGCTCTTTACACAATTCAGATATCTATCTTCTAAATAAAAGATAATAATCTTTTATCTACATTTTAATATTATATCTCATATCCTCCACTCAATAAACCAATGAATATCACATTTCTCTAAAAGGGTATCTTAACCTCCAATTGACATTTATTTGCATATTATTCACACTATCTCAAAATCTGCTTAATTCATATTTTATACATGAATAAATATACCACAGTAAAAGCCAAATAAAATTTTAAAAAATGAGAGTGGGAGGAATTTGGTATCTTGGGAGCTTGTACAAGCCTAACGTCCAAAACAAACTTAGAGCAAATGTATTTTGAAATAACAGAATTATAAGAATCCAACAGATTAAGGTTCTTTTTTAAAAGGATAATTTTTAAGTTGTATAGGAATTCATTCTTTCCTCATGTATGCAAGCTTCTTTTGAAGGCACATGGAGGGTCAAGCATACAACTAACATAGGTTCACTTATAGACATAATAAATAAAATAGTACTAAACATTTTTAAATTACTTAAGGGTATAGACCAAGTGACAGTCAAGCACAGTCCAAAATTCAATATTTTGGAAAAAAAATTCTTAAAACACATCAAAAAAACAAGAGGGTAAGGGGGGACCTATATGAATAATGTACATCAAAATGCATATATGTAAATGCCACACTGACAAGCATGTCAGAATGAATCACATTAAGGTGTACATTAAAAATGTCCAATAAAAAAAGTTGCTGGAAAAAAAAACACATCAAGAAACAAACATGCAAAATATTTTAAGAAATTACAGTTTATAAAGCAAGTTATATTGAAATTTATATATTTGTAAGCAAAATTACTCTGATGTCCTTGACACACACATATAAATACACATTCCCAATGGATCCCATATGCTGCTCAACACTAATTACAGATGTGGTTCTATTTACATAAAACAAAAAAAGATGTCTCATTAGCATTAGATTAAATTTGTTGGGCTAATCTTACTCCTCTTTCCTTGTTTTGTCAACTAAGTAAGACACTGCCATTCTTCAAAGACAGAATCATTCAGAGCATGAAAGTACTCTTAAAACACTGTTACTTCTGTTCTCAATACTGAAATTACTCTCAAAAGTCAGTGAATTATAGAACATAGATGACTAATACTCAAACCAAGTGCCATTTTTCAAAAAGGACAGAATAGTACTACAGAGTTAAAAAATAAATTTTTGAGGTTCTATTTAACGTTAACGAAATTTAAACTTGGGTTTAATGTTACTCTATAATTTTCCAGTATAACTATTGCGTGAATGGACACATTTTGTTGGTGACTCAGTTGATGCCATCCATAACTTTATAACACACATCTAGAAATCTTGGTCTGTAAGCACTTTAACCTGTCACCCTCAATTATTTCATTTTTATTAATTAGGCATTTTCTGAATATTTGAACTTAATAACTTGATAGGTGTGCATATTAGATTCCAGAGTAAGATGAAGTAATAACATGGAAGTAATTAAAATGTTATTATCCAACAAAATTCAAAATGTTTTAATGCTAATTTAAAAATATGACAAATCTTTCATTGTAGACCACTGCATACATTTGTTTGTTCTTATATAAACAGACTCAGATATAATTTTCTTCCTTTGACAGAGTTCACTGTGTTTGTTCCTATCTCTGTTATCATGAGGAGATGAATTCAACATACTTATTGAAATGTTTACACATTCACAAACATGCACGTGCATGTGCATCTGCTACATGTACACTTACATACATACTATGTAGATATAGAAGACCTGGGTTCACATTTCATTATATTCTCTGTATCTCCATATACTGAAAAAATATTTGGTGTTCTCATTTTATAAAATGTATAAGTGGAGGTCACACATCCCCTATCTTTTTCACATGGATTTTTTGAGCACTAACTGAGGAAAATTGTTTGAATGTATATTAGAAATAAGGTTAGAGCTACAAATTGAACGAATAATATTGAATGTATTTGCCAGTCCTGGGCTTCAGTGTTCAACAACTAATATAAAATAGTGGGAAAAAAATCCTGACACTTTCTTATCTGCACACATAAAAAATAAGGATTAAAGGCCAAAACACCATGAAGCTAAAGATTCTTGCTCACATATACTCTGCTTCCTTTTGATAATTCAATAGTGAAATAGTCAGTTTCTTTACCAGTGAAATTTTCAGTATGGAGAGGACTGCTACCCAGATGGAAGTTAAAGTGGAGATGGAGAAGAAGTTTAGACATGTGGCTTGAGAGGATCATCATACACTCCACCTCAATTTAGGAGGACTGTGAGATAATACAAATAGAAACAGGTTGCTCAACAGAAAGATAGAAAATCAAAAGAAAAAAAAAGGTGAAAACTATGTCATTACATTATATTTCCACTTCAAAATGGAGATGGAGGATATAAGGAGTTGGGGGAAGTAGCCTTGAAAAATTTGAGTATCTTTCTAATTCCTACCACTAGTCTTGATAGCTGCTTCACACTAATATTTATTAGAAATCTATGTCAGATTATGAGATTATATATTGATGGCACTTTTATGGTGCCATTGAGTCAGTATCCAACTCATAGCGACCCTTACCTACAACAGGGAAAACACTATTGTCAGTGCTTCTTTGCTATTCATAGGGTTTTCAATGGTGGATTGATTTTTGGGAGTGGGTTGCAAGGTCTATTTTTTATGGCACTAGAAGAGTATAAATATTTTTCAAATCCAGTATTCTCCCAACTTCTAATTTGTAACATAATATCACCATACAGAACAAACTTTTTTTTCATAAATCTATTTACTATTTGCTGAGTCTGATGATGACAATCAGATTTAGTTTATGGCTTTCAATACTCTCCATATACCAAAAACATCTAAATATATATCTCCACCATGGACCTCTGTCCTAAATTCCAAACTCCAGAAATAAATAAATAAATAAATAAAATAAACATTGCTACATACCCTAACATATACAAATCTGGGTGGTGATTCCCTTCCAGACCAACACCAAACCTGGTCTACCATATCCATTCTTAACCTAGGTGTTTGCAACCCAAAATTCTCATTTATTCAGACTAAAAATGTTTGTAGTAACTCCTAACTCCACAACAATGCATTAATGAAATTTTTGGCTGTATCTCTAAAATTTATTTATCACTTCCCAACATTTCTACTGCTAACAATCTGGGCCAATCTGCCATCATCTTACATTTATTTATGGAAGTGATTTTCCCACTAGTCTCCTTAATTTCACTCTTGCTATCCTACTTTTATTCTAACGTGATTCTATTAAAATGTAAATCATAGCATGCCAAGACTCTGCTAAAAACTTCTAATTGTGTACCAGCTAATTCAGAATAAATAGCAAATGGTTAAAAGGGCTGACAGGCATTACTTTGTTACTTTTATGATCTTCTCTATTTATCTTCCTTCTGGTTCCTGTTTCAACCATAACTACCCTCTTGTGTCTGTACAAATACACTAGGATTCCCTGTCCAATCACAAGTACCTAATGATAGCCCTTGTTATGTAATAAATTTGCAGATTCTATCTTCTTATTAAGTGATGACATCAAAATACTTCTGAACCTTGAAAACAAATGTGCTATCACGCCCTGCTCTTAAGTTGTTTTAAGTTAAATGTATCTTATTTTTCGTAGACATACAATAAAAACTTGCAAACAACAACAATGACAACAAAAACATTAAGAGAGATACTCCAGCGAAGGAGAACAAATAACATGAAGAAAATCTCTTGTGCAAACTTTGAAAACAATTATGAATAATTTAGCCAATAAGCTGGATATGAATCATACAAGCTCCAATGATGAAAACAGTGTTCCTAGTCAATTATCTTACCTCCAGTATCTCCTTATAGCTACAAAGAACGTACTCCATTCCATTTCAAATGAAAACTGTTGCATGAAATCTCTTTTGTTATATTTCTTCATTTTTAACAGTCTATTTCTCAGTCACCCTAAGTTCTTAAGAATAGAAAAATCATCACTTTCACCAGTAAAGCTGAAAAAAGTGAAAAATATTCTGTACTTAGTCCTATGAAGTTTCTATGTACCATTCTCTGATATAGTAGATTTTATCCATACATAGGTTATAGCTACATTAGTCATCAACTTTCATTTTCCAGGAAATCAACAGTTAAAAGAGAAGAGGTATAGCCTACACATTTACATTGAAAGTATGTGCGCCTATGCAAGCACCATAGGAAATACAGGAAAACAGTACACCAAAACTTCCCAAGAAAAATAAAACTGAGTCCTGTATTTAATACATATAAGTTATACAACTAAACTTCCCGCTACAGGAAATAAACAGACAATTCTAAATTATCAAAACATATCTTGCCCATGTATCTAAAATGGCTACATTGGAAGGCTATTGTATATATGACAAGAAAATAAAAGTAGTATAAGTACTATAGGATAAGTGTTATTCATGAACACTTTATTGTAAAGTCCTATATTACAAAGCAGTAATGAATATTAAGTAGGAAAACAAACAGAAGCAAATGAAAGAACTTGTGAGCTACAACAAATGGGGGCAGCCATAAAAAGAATAAACATTAAGCCTCAATTATATATTCATTATTTACCCACTTACTTACTTACTTACTTATTTACTTACTTTGTGGTATTAGGGAGTTTAACCCAAGGCCTCACATATGCTTTTGCAAATGCTCTACTACTGAGCTGCACTCCCAGCTCATTTTTTACATTTTACTTTGAGACAAAGTCTCACTAAGTTATGCAGGCTGCCTCTGGCCTCAATTTATTATCCTCCTGCCTGCCTCTTCCTCTTGAGTTGCCAGGATTACAGGTGTGCGCCACTGTGCCCAGCACTCATATATTCATTTTATAGCTGTGTACTATATTCATCAATGTTCTTTCAGGAAGAAAACAGTTTCTATTTTATTACAGGTAACATACTGACATAGGAATTTAAAAAATCAATGATAAATCAGTTAATGAATTTGTACATGTTGTTGTTGTTGTTGTTAGGTGCCGTCGAGTCGGTATCCGACTCATAGAGACCCTCATAGGGTCATCAATGGCTGAGTGCTTCGGGATTGGCTTGGGAGTGGATTGCCAGGCCCTTCTCCCATTTTTGTGGTGCTGGGAATTGAACTCGGGGCCTCAGAGACTGCAGCGCAGCACTCTACCACTGAGCTAAATCCCAGCCCTTGTACATGTTAAAGGGGAACTATTTTATATTAAATTGCTTCATTAACCCTAACGGATTCATTGTTTTTAATTGTTCTGTCGAGTCAGGCCTGACTGATACTGGTGCTATGTCAGTGCTTCTGTACTATTCATAGGGTTTTCAATGGCTGATTGTTTCGGGATTGCTTCAAAGGGGCTACCAAGTCCTTCTCCCATTTTTTGCCATGCTGGGGATCAAACCCAGGGCCTCAGAGAGTCCAGAATAGCACTCTACCTTGTATATTATGATGCTCTATCTGCCTAAAGTTGATGATATTCTTGAGTCAGAAGTGCCTATAGAAAGAAATGAACAATCCACAACTAACATTTTAACACTATTTAGTTTAGGAATTCAGATCCCAATCAAGAACCACTCACAAAGGGCTTAGAAGCCCAAGTCAAAAAATTAAACTTCATACTATGTGAAATGGAACCATGATGAAAGAAGTGGACAGAATTAAGAGGTACTTAGGAGTAATATTCAACTAATTGAATATGAATTAAGGGGTGGAGAAAGGGTTCAGTGATGTCATCCATGCTTCATAGTTTGGCAACTACTGAACTAGAAATAATAGGAGGTGAAGAGGTTTGGTTATCAGGTAATAATTTCAAGTTTGGAAGTAGAAAATAACTTCAGAATTTTTATAATGCAAGAAAAGTGGGAATTCACCCTAAGTATAGAGAAGAAACACTTTCAAGCTGGTAAACCAGCTGTACAATGATGACAAACCATAAGTATGTGTTAACTTTTTGTTATTGTTAACTATATAATTGTTTTTAAGGAAAAGTCTAATTACTACAATTCAACTTTAACAGTCATTTAACTGAATTCCCCTTGACACATGTATAGATTTGGTAGTTTGAAAAGTGAAATGTAGAGAGGGACTTGAGGGGTTTGCAAATATTTTATTTAAATTTCATATTATCAAAATGAATAACTTTTAAGGTATTTTAAAAATATGGATGCTCCCTCAAAGATGACATATGTATGCCACCTTGGTGACAGATTAACAACCAGATATGTGCTAGTGCCATTAGGTTTTTTTTTTATTGGAAATTTTTAATGTACATCTTAATGTGATTCATTTTAACATGCTTTTCATTGTGACATTTCCATATATGCATTTTAATAAACATTATTCATATAGGTTACCCCTTACCCTCCCCTATGTTTGCCCCCCTTCCACCCTTCCCATCTAAGTTTCCCATCTAAGTCTTCTCTATCTTTTACTTAGTAGTATTTTTCTATATGTCCTTGGGTTCCAGTTCTGTTTAAGATAGAAACTTTTCCTTTAGTGGTCTTTGTCTTTATCTTGTTAGAACAATTACATGCATTTTCTAGTCCATTTATATTGACATCATTCTTATCTTCCCCCCCTTTTATTTTATTTTATTTTTTTATTAGAAATTTTTAATGTACATCATAATGTGATTCATTTTGACATGCTTTTCGTTGTGACAATTTTCATATATGCAATTTGATAAGCATTATACATATAGGTTACCCCTTACCCTC
>VMDO01018046.1:0-43234 GCA_007922755.1 Pedetes capensis
GAGGATGAATTTGAGGCCAGAGGCATCCTGTATAACCCAGTGAGACCCTGTCTCAAAAAAATTTTTACGAGGGGATTGGGGGTCCAGCTCAGTGGTCGAGTGCTTGCAAAGTATGTGAGAGGCCCTAGGTTCAGCACCACCCAGGATCACAAAAAGAATCATTTAAAAAACCACCTATTGGCTGGGGATAGTAACACATGCCATTAACCCCAGTATTCAGGATATGGAGCCCTGAGGATCTCAAGTTCAAGGCTAGAGGCAGTCTGCATAACTTAGTGAGACCCTGACTCAAAATAAAAAAGGGCTGAGGATATAGCTTCGTGTTGTCCAGGACCTAGGTTCAACCCCCAAGTACTGCAAAACAAACAAAAAACATTTACTGAGCCCAGCAGTGTCACGTGCCTGTCATCAAAGCAACTTGGGAAGACGAGGTAGGGGGGATTGCTGGCAGAAACTTTTAAACTGTTTCAAAATGACAATTTTTGGTTATGTCCTTATTTAGCTAACCAAAGAATCTGGACAAAAAGTGGCTGCTTACATTACTTAGGTACAGCTATTTTTGATGGTTTACTTATTATCTGGGCTGGGATTTGGCTCAGTTGGTAGAGCACTGCGCTGCAGTCTCTGAGGTCCCAAGTTCAATTCCCAGCACTGCAAAAATGGGAGAAGGACCTGGCAATCCACTCCCAAGGCAATCCCGAAACAGTCAGCCATTGAAAACCCTATGAGGGTCGCTATGAGTTGGATACTGACTCGATGGCATCTAACAACAACAAACTTATTATCTGAACATTTTCTTGCTTCTGTCCCCCCCTTTCTGTAATGGGGCATTGAACCTATACACATGCTGGACCCCCAGTCCATGTTTTACTTTTTATTTATTGATTTATTTTCCTTCGGTCCTGGGGTTGAACCCAGGGCCTCATGCTTGCATGCTCTGTAAGTGCTGGAACACTGAGCTGCACCCTCAGCCCCCCTCTTTTTTTTTGAGACAGGGTCTTGCCAAATTACACAGACTGCCTCTGGTCTCGAACTTGCGATTCTCCTGCCTCCGCCTCCTGAGCCGCTGGGATTACAGGTGTGTGCCACCTCGCCCGGCTGCTTACTTTTTATTTTAAAACAAGGTCTTGCTAATTTACACAGGCTGCCTCTAGCCTTGAACTTGCAATCTTGCCTCGGCCTCCAGTCACTGGGATTACAAGCATGTGCAACTGCACCTGGCTCCATATTTGAACATTTGCTTATGCTGCAAACACATTTATGTGATCAAATATAGGATAGAGCTGATCTTCAAATACCTGAAGATAACCTATTTAGATGAGAAAATCAACCCCAAACTAAACAACCTAAAAGGAACTGACACAAACAATTATCCTACATATTGTACATTAATGATTTAAATCTCTTCAAAAATGAAATACTCAGAAATTAAAAGGCCACTTACCAGTTTCAAAGTCACTCCATTTCCTTTATAAATGACACAAAAACAATACTGCTACTAATTTTGCAAAAATTTAAGTATTTTCAACAGAACGAGACACCACAATGAAGGCTTCATGAATAATTTATTCCATTTGAAGTTTTTTTTTTGTCTTTTTTTTTGTCTTTTTTTTTTAAAAAGTATAAACCTTTTCATTTCCTCAATCACAATTTGTACAACTCAGTGTTATGGCATTCGGCAGCAATAGTGTTTGTTCCTTATTCTTTTTTAATCACGTTAAAAGAAAAGCAATTGGACCATGTTAAATGTCACTGCTAAACAATAACTTTAAAACGCCCCTTCATAAAGTGACCAAGCTATTTTGAGAGGGTTGATGCTGACATGTCCAGTAATGACGGTACAATTTATAGTTTAAACTTAGTAACTTTAAGGTCCACAAATCCAGTTGACTTTGAAAACTAAAGCTATTTTAAAACATCATGAATACATCAACCTGAGGAGTATTTTAGGTCCCAAATCCAGTTTTTAAATTTATACTCCACAAAAAAAGAAAGTACATATATAAAAATTTAAACCACAGTTCTGGGCCCATTAAAACACATACACACACGCACACGCACACGCACACACCCACACACACAAAATCCCCAAAAGGTTAAGATTTCCAGCTGATTTTGGGGGGTGGGACAAAATAAAAATGTATGTTAAAAACATTTTTCCTTAATTTAGACAAACTAAAATATTAAGAGGAAACCCAAACCAAAATATCACTCAAGCAACATTAAATGTATTAATACACTAATATGCAATGCCATAGTAGATGAGTAGCAAATTATATGATGCAATAGCATTTAAAAACTTCCTTTTAATCTATTTAATCTGAACATTTTAAATAATGCGACATAGTATTTTGATATTACAGTATTAACATAGTGCTTGATTAAAGATCTGCAAATCTTTGTAGTAACACATTAAGTTAAAAAAATTACCTCAGAAGGTAAATATGAAGACGAAAAGAGAATATTTTAATACAGTAATCTGTGCCATACTGACAATTAAGTATGAATACAGCTGAGGATAGTTGACTAAGTAGTAAGAGCTTAATTTTAGTGGTTTAAGAAAAGTTTAGAAATATTTAAAAATTACAGCTATTTTAAAATTTAAGGATTACACATAAGTACACTTGGTGGCCTTCTGGCCAAACAATAATGTGTACATAAATTTATTCATACAGTGTTAATTCACAGTCCTGATAAACTGAATGGCTTGCATAAGAAAGGTATGGCTAGATGTTTCTCACTGGCTGGAAGCAGACACTACATAACTAATCTTTTTAAATGTTAAAACACTGAACTTCCACCCTGCTTCATAATGGATAACTACACAAAAACACTAGACATGAGCATTGTAACTAAGAAGTCAAGGTATTGGTAATTCACTGGTATGAAGTATGTTTTGCTTACCTATTTAAATAAAACAAAACTACCAATACTTGTCTGTGACAGTATATTAGAAACTCAGATTCATTATCCTGTGTGAAAGGCTTAATTTTTTTTTTCTGAAATAAGCACGTGACCTTTTCTAATGGCTATTTAATAACTTTCTATTTGAGTGTGAACTGAAATATGAAGGGAAGGAAAAGGATCTTTTGAGTAAATTCTGTATATTTGGGAACTATTCCCTGATTCCAAAGTAAGAAGGAATTGTATACTGGGTTCCCTCCTTATGGCTCCTTATAAAAGAAACTGCCAGGGAATACTTTTTTAAAAATCTATTTTCAAACTGAGGTGTAGTTACCATAGGTTAGTGATTTTAAACAACTGAAATTATAAGCTTTTATTAAGTCACTATTAAGTATGTAAAAAAGGGTACTTTTTAATAGAAATTCCAAATAAGCATCTTTTCTCTCAAGGCTCAAATAGTTATTTTTTTCCCCAAGAAAGTACAGAACAAAACATGCCAACATAATCTGTGGTGTGTTAGAATAACTTAAAAACAAATGCAAAGATATGATCTTTAAACTGAACATCAAAATATGCTGACCACTGGGATGCATTCTAATATTGAAGAAACAACTGAAAATTTTTATCACCAATTATGTTTTCTTCATAGAAAAAACGGCTTGCTAATGTTTCCATATACGCAACTTAAAGAAGTTATATCGTTCATAAAAGTATTATCTATGCTAAGCATATAGTATTTACAAAACAAGTTTTAGTTAAAAAAAAAATTAGGGTTTTGTAAATACAATTGAGTTTGTTTGTCAATAATTGATGAACATATAAATAGGAATTTTGCTAGACTGCTTCCAAGAAAGATAGGTAGACTTGGCGAGTGTGAATTCAAGTCAGCAATGCAGGTAGGAGGCTAACCTGGGCTCTCTTGTGAGCAGCACTGTGGAAAGGATATTTCAAGGGATCAAGCCTGCATAAAAGCAGTCATTTTGGCATGTGCAAACAAGAAGGGGGAAAGTTGTATTGAAGGAAAGGGTGAATTAAAGTCCCTAAAATTCAAATCCCTTCTTTAGGGAGCTGAGAACCTCCTTGGCATATGCCCTATCTTCATTTGAGCTATGTTATAGAAAAGTACAGACTCTGGTGTTTGGGACTGCCATCTCCAAACCAAGAAAATTAAATAAATAGAAAGGCAAAGGGAAAGAGTTTAGAAAATGGTTCTTTCACTAGTGGAATAGAGGCTGAATACCAGAATTCACTGAGAATCTATTTACACCACAGTTTGATTGCACACACACACACTCATACATAGGCATACTCTCACACATTCCCAATCTTTAATTAAAAAAAGTCAAACAATCAAGAGTGACTGCTCCTAAAATAATTTGTAAAATGCCTAGAGCTGGGCTAAATTTCAACCTTATAGCAGAACCTGCAGGTAAATTTCATAATTAATAATATTCCCATGCCTAAATGTGCCACTGTTAAAACTGAAAAAAATTTAAGCATGTAACATTAAACACCAAAATTAGTTTAAGCATTCAGTAGCAAATGTTTTTCTTGTAAAACTAAGTTTCTTTCACTGGAAATGGCCTGAAATATTAGTCATAGCCCTAAACCATAGTACAAAATATAACTGAAGAATTCTCATTTTATTCTAAGCTAAACCACCTAACAATATCACTTGTATATTGCCATCATGTTATTCTGTAAAGGTGTGATTTATAAAATGCTGAAAGACCTGGTACCTTTTCAATTTATAAACACAGTGAACTTCATTACTGTACATGTACTCTGCAACTACAGCTTAGCTGTAAATCCTCCACACACATGGTATGGACATTATTCCCCCTCTATCCCCTTTAAACTGTACATCGAGACAATACAAATTTATTGTCCCACCCACCCCCTTACAAAAAAATAATACTCTAAAAGCAACCCTACTGCAACTTTTTAATTAAGACGATTACATATATTTTAGACCAATTGCTTTAAAGCAAGAAGGCAGTATAAACCTTCTAGGAAAATTTTTATAAAAGAGGTTAAGAAATATAAGACAATTTATACATTTAAAAACTTACAATAAATAAGAGATGCAGGCATTTTTGAATACTAGATACTATAATCCAATACAAGAACATCTTGATGTTCTAAAGCCATATGTTGAAATTCACTGTTCCTCATGTTTCCTCTCCATGCTTTTAATATTCATTTAACATGACTGGGTACTATGGCTCATTACTTTTCACAAATACTGTGACTGGGAAAAAAAAAGGTTAATTTTTGCTATGAAAATGTTATAATACGTTTTGTATGATCAGTCATCCTCCTAAAGAGTTCAGTATAGTTGATGAAAAATAGGGTTATAGCCCCTCCCCGGAAGTCAAAACAATATTTGTTGAAGTAATAAGAATTAGACCCCATCACAAATGACTTTCACTGAGAAGATAATTGTAACTTGATCCTGCAGCAAATATCTTTTTTTCCTTGTTTTTTCTTGCACAGTTCCATCAAATGAAGATCACAGCATATTCATGATAAAGTTATATAACTGATTCAGCACCACAAAATGAATTGGGAGACATGAGCGTCTGTCCTGGATTGCAGGGTCACAGGTTAGCCAGGAGAGTGCATTGTACTGTTCCAAAACAAACCTGAAAAGCAAATAAACTGTGTAAGTCACACATATATTTCCAATATAGATGCACTGATGCTAGAAGTTGTTTTAAATGATGGTATCTAAGATTCAAAGTTACTTTTTTTTTTTTTTTTGAGATAGGGTTTCTTTATGTATCCCAGGCTATCCTTAAACTCACTATGTATTCTAAGCTGTTCTTGAACTCACAAGCTTCCTTAAGCTTCCAAGTGCTGAGATTATAGGTGTGTGCCGCTATGCTCAGGTAGAAGTTACCTTTTTTTTTTTTTTTTTTTTGGGGGGGTGGTGCTAGGAACTGAACCCAGGGCCTCACACATCCTAGGCAAGTGCTCTACCACTGACCTGTACCCCCAACCCCATTTTCATTTTGAGATAGGGTCTCACTAACTTGTGTAGGCTACCTCCTGCCCCCAAATTGCAATCCTCCTGCCTCAGCCTGCTGAGTTGCTGGGATTACAGGCATGTGCCACAGTGTCTAGCTAAAGCTCCTTTTAAAAAGAGTGGAAGATATGGAATAGAGAGGCCCTGGGGAAAAAAAATAATTTCATAACAATTATTTCAGGCTGGGGATGTGGCTCAATGGTAGAACTCTAGCCTATAAGCACAGATTGAGGTTCTGGGTTCAATCCCAACACCAATAACAACAACAAAAAACTCTCAAAAGTACATTACTCAGGTTAGAAAATTACTCACTCTAAATAATACAATTTATTCAGAGATCCAGGAGTATAGGACTCTCAACTCTTGCCAAAAATGAGAAAAATATGTAAAAATCAACTAAATATATAAAAATTTATTAAAGTGGCAATGGACAACACTTAATGGTAAAAGAGCTGTACCTGAGGACATCTGAAGTCTGATTTGAGTCAAGTGGGTGGGAGTGTTTACTGTGAAGCAGCTCGTCAGATTGCACTGAAGGCACATGGAGGTGCAAAGAGGCCTAAAAAGGTAACAGGTAATTAGCCATATGAAAAAAAAATCAGTTGTTTAATTTTACCTTATTCTCCCAATGTACCTTCCTTGATGGAATACATTTTAGTACTATATTGTGAGTGGGACCCACTATAAAAATGCTTGTCTTCCTTGCTTAATTCATGACAGAAAATTTTTAAGCACAAAACTTATATTGACTCTATTTCCTTTTCTTTAGCTTTACTGTTTGTGACACCTCATAATCATCCTTAAAAATGATTTCCAATTACCTTTTAAGTTTAATTTGCTCAGATATGTAAATATTTAAGGAAGCACTAAACTGATAAACCTGAGCACAGTCAGTCCCTAGGATACATAAAACTTAGACTAAGTAGACATACTTAGATCTAAGCACTAAAAAAATTTTAAAAGGAGTAATATGGAAATTATTTTACTTCTAAAGCTATAAACTTTAAACAAAGCTGCTTTTAGTCATATTCTTAACACTCTATGTAGCACAGGGCATAGATGTCCTTGCCCAATACATTTCATGATAGAAGTCTAATAACTGACACACCCATTTAAATATGGCAGTGAATAGTGGAGCAAAGGAATGTGCTACTTTTCTTCACATTTCAATTAAATAAAATGAATCATTTTGTTTATAAGTCAATATGCATAAGTGTTAAAACTGTGATAGGGTAATGGTGGTGGCTCACCATAGAAATGCTTGGTAGATCTTACTCTACGTACTATAAAAGGTACTCTTAAAATTATGTGAAGTCTCCTGTGCAATTAAACCTATCTATAAGCTCTTGGGTAGTATATTCAGAAACATAACCAAAGATATGTATATCTGGACCATCTATACACTCTTGATTTATGAGTTATAAACAAAACTCTCACATGGCAGATCACCACAAAATAAATGAATGTTAATTAGTACCAGTGCTCTAATTCCTGTGATAAAATGATTTTTAACCATGTAGGTAACAACCCACTATTGTTTTCAAGCAAAGACAAATATACCAGGTGGTATTATTGCCTACAGTGTATAACTAAAATGGGATGCATGGGAAAAAAAAAAGTGAACAAAATTATGGTAAGTTATGCCTTACCTGGTAATTCAGAACCAGAAGTCCTAATCTTGTTACATTGTATCTGAGGGTGAATGCTCACTTTACACTATCCTCTCTGCAAATAAATATTGAGTAGAAAAGAATCTGGATAGTCCCTCAGACTTTTTGTACAGTAGTGTTTCCTAAAAAAACGTGTCCTGAAACACTAAGGTTATGAAGTATAAATAAGTGTTACCCAATCGTTTCCTTGTGTATTAAAATGAAATTTTGGAAATCCTAGGTAAACATTGTTATTTACTGCTATTTTTCAGTCTTCAGTGTGCATACATGCATTTTAACTACAAAAGGCAGACAGCATGCACAGCACTTTGCAAAGGACCAAAGAACTCTTTATTCTGTGGAAACTCCACAGACTATCATTCTGCAGTAAATCCACCAGAAAGATGTTTTTGTAATGATATTTGTATAAACTGTTGCATGTCTACTGGAAGACATGCAACTAATTATTACGTTGGCAGACACTCATTAAATATATTGTCTCATTTAGAGTCAATTCAAGGGCTGGGGATACAGCTCAGTGGTAGAGTGCTTGCCTAGCATAGGTTCAATCCCCAATTCCACGGGGGGGGGGGGGGAGTCAGATTATCAGCTATTATGTTCTTTATGAATATACTTCAAAAGTCCACTGTTTAATTTCAAATGTCACTGACTCAATGGGATGTGGGCCGAAGGTATCAAAATTTAATAGCACCAGCGCCGGGCACTGTGGTACATACTTGTAATCCCAGTGTCTGAGGCAGCTGAGGGAGGAAGATCACAAATTCCAGGCCAGAGGCAGTCTGTGCAACTTAGTCAGACCCTATCTCAAAAATAAAAAAAATTAAACATAAAAAACAGGCTGGGAGTACCGCTCAGAGGTAGGCTTGCCTAGCATTCACAAGGCACTGAGTACAACCCCCTAGTACTGGGGGGAAAAAAATGAAAAACATCAGGAGTAAAAGAGAGCAAGAAACCTATAGGTTCAGTAACAACTGAAATATTTAACTCCAGGAAACTAAACCATATACTCTTTTACCCTGAGCAAAATTCAGCACCAGGCACAGTGGTGCATACCTGTAATCAAAGTAACTCAGGAGGAAGAGGAGAGAGGATGGTGAGTTCGAGGCCAGAGGTAGCCTGTATAATTTAGTGAGACCTTTGTTCAAAATAAAAAATAAAAATAAATAGGCCATGGGACAACTTGCACAGTATGTGTGTGAGGCCCTGGGCTGAAACCCAAAGTACTGAACAAGAAAGAAAAAAAAGACAACAACAACAACATAAGCCAACCTCATTTAGCAACTATTTAACATGACTCAGAAACAGCCCACTTCTCATGGGTTTACAGTATGTGAGTCAGATCTGAACTTGTTATTCTGGAATTGTGGTAGGAGCAGCAGCAGTAAACTCTGTTCAGACCTTTCATATCTCATTTCACTTTATCATTTTATGACTTAATTTCATTTATATCATTAATGAATGTTGGAGAATCTCATTTCTTAAAAAACATAATAGTTTTAACAGCAATTTATACAAAGCTAGAAAGCTTTCTAAAGAGGTAGTGAATGAAACTAAAAATTGAGCATTACAAAAACTGTTGAATCTTCTAACCCTCAAAATAATGCAGCATAATGGGAGTATAGTATGATGTAATTCAAACAACATAATAATCATTAAAAGATCCAAGCCAAGCATAGTGGCACACCTAAAATCCCAGCTACTTGGGAGACTGTAGGTTCAAAACCAGAGGTATCCTACACAAATTAGTGACACTCTATCTCAAAAATAAAATAAAATAGAATAAAATAAAATAAGGGCTGGGGAAATAGCTCAGTGGTAGAACATCTGCCTATTACAAGGCCCTGCAATCCCCAGTTCCACACACAAAAAGATTCAGGTTTTATTCTTGAGTCTACTACTACCAATTTATGACTTTGGACAAGTGAGTTTTTCTAAACTTAAATATGCTCCCCTACAAAATAAAAAGATTACAAAGAACATAAGGTTTTTCTTGCTCCAAACTTCCATATATACAGTTGCAAATGTTATTAAAAACAAGAGTTTCAGGAATTTGATTTAAGAAGAATAATTAGTTCAATCTTAATGTTAAAAATTAAAGTTGTTTTGTAATTAGATAATTCTCTTTGTGATACTATCTACAGAGTTACATATGGCAATGTATTTAAGAACTCAGAATTTAAGCTATAAACTTCAAAAAGCCACTTCTATATTTCTTAGGACTCAAGTTGTTAATTAGAATTAATAAGGAAGTGGCATAGAAATGGTAATACCTTAAGAAAAAGGGGACACTGATTTTGTGCTTGAGGACATGCTGACCAGAACCAGTCAGGTAATGGACCCGCTTTGGCAGTTGATACAAAGTATCCGAGGGCCAATGGTTGCTGAAGAATATTAGTTACTTCATCATGAGATTCTGTTGAAAGTAGCCGATCAGTACCCTGACCCTTAAAAAGATAAAATTAAAAGTACATTAGTTCATTCAGTATACCTAGGCATAAGATATAAATACAAAATGGTTTATGGTAATCAGTCTCATTATCTTATGATATCAATAAAAAGAAAAAAAAAGGATATTGAAAAAGTTAATGGTTATATACTTAATAAGAACACAATAATTGGGAATAGCATTAAAAGAATAAGTTCTAAAAATTGCATGAGGAAATAAATATGCCAAATGTTTAACAGGTTTGTAGCCCAGGGTGGGGTATGTGTAAACCTTTGCAGTGCAGAAAAAAATACAAAATGTTCCATGAAATTTCTAGCCTATTTCCGAAGAGTCCCTCAACTAATTGATGACACTCACATCTCAACCCAAAAGGTAGATTCAAGTTAGCTTTGTTCATCTAGCACTATCTATAACATGCAGTTAATATAATGTTTTGGAAAGCATTATGACAACATAGTAAGTGATAGTCATATCCTTTGGATTAATCACCGTATTTCTTGGTATTTATTTTAAGGGACTAGATAAAAGAAAAATTCATTATATTAGTATGCGCAACAGAAAAATTTTATATGTCTCACATTTTTGGAATGATATAATAGTTATAGTATGGAAGCAATACTAAAAAGGTGATTATTGAAGCTGTGGGAGTGTGAGAAAGGAAGATCAGGAGTTTGAGGACAGCCCATGCAACAACAAAGTGAGACGTTGTCAAAACAAAACAAAACAAAACCACCACATGCCTGCAATTCCAGCATTCAGGAGGCTGAGGGAGGAGTATCTCAAGTTTGAGGCCAACCTGGCTATAGGGTGAGACATTGTCAAACAAAGAAGGGAGGAAAGGGGTGAGGTAAAGAGGGCAAAAAGGAGAGAGAAATAGAGAGGGAGAAAGAAAGAAATAGAAGGAGAAAAGAAAAGAAAGGAAAGAGAAGGAAGAAAGGAAGGGAGAAAAAGAAAGAAAAGCTGATTATATTCATTGCAAGCTAAATATAAATATATGTAGATGTAGAGTACTGTTGCACACACCTATAATCCTAACTACTCAGGAGGCTAAGGCAGGAGGATTGCAGATCCAAAGCCAGTGGCCAGCCTGCACAACTAAGCAAGACCCTGTCTCAAAAATGAAAATATTTAAGTCAGGAGTGGGCTGGGAATTAGCTCAGTTGGTAGAGCGCTGTGCTGCAGTCTCTGAGGACCCGAGTTCAATTCCCAGCCCCACAAAAATGGGAGAAGGACCTGGCAATCCACTCCCACGGCAATCCCGAAACAGTTAGCCATTGAAAACCCTATGAGGGTCGCTATGAGTCGGATACTGACTCGACAGCACCAAACAACAAGAAGTCAGGAGTGGTGGTGCATGCCTGTAATCCCAGCACTTGGCAGGGGGAGGCAGGAGTATCTCAAGTTTGAAGCCAGCTTGGATTGCATAGCTAAATAGTGAGACTCTATCTCAATATAAATAAGTAAATAATATAAATAAGTGAATGAATAAGTAAATAAATACGTTGTTACGTGCTGTCAACTCAGGTCTGACTGACAGTGACCTTCACAGTGTTTTCAATGGCTGATTTTTTGGGGATTGTCTTGGGAGTGAGCTGCCAGATCCTTCTCCTGTTTTTGTAGTGCTGGAGATTAAACCCAGGGCCTCAGTGTGTGCAAAGTGGCACTGTACCAACTAAGGTAAACCTCCTTTAAATGAATGAATAAGATAATTGGCAGTACTTGGGGGATGAACCCAGGGCCTTGCAAATACTTAGCAAGTGCTTACCACTGGGCTGCTCCTCCAGCCCATTTTATCATTTTTTATTTTGAATCATGGTCTCACTGAGTTATGCAGGATGCCTGGCTTTGAACTCAGCATCCTCTTGGCTCCACCTCTCAAATTATTGTGATTACAATGTGAGCCACAGTGCCCCCACAAATAAAATTATGAAAGGAATTGGAGTGAGGCTCAGTGGTGGAGCACTTGCCTAGCATGTGTGAAGCCCTGGATTCAACTTCCAATACTGCAAATAAATGAATAAATGAATGTGGAAAGAAAGTAATTTGCTAAAAGTAAAATTTGTTTTATTAAGGTGGTGGGATTATTGGTGCTTTTAAGTATATATTATATACACATGTATATATTTCAATACTATCACCTCTTTTCAATTAAAAAAAGGAAGGGAGCCAGGAGTAGTGGCACACGCCTGTAATCCTAGCACTAGGGAAGCAGTGGATCATGAGCTAGAGGCCAGCGTGAGCTACACAGTTGAGACACTGTCTCAAAAACAGCAGCAGCAACAACAACAAAAAAAGGAAGGGAAGCATAGTAGAACTGGTAAAGATCCTGGTCTACTTTAAAAAGATAGATTCTGGCTGACTCCCACTTGAGCAGCCTGCTCTAAGAGCATCTCCTCTCTCGATGACCTTAATAAATCCACTCCTCTTTCTACTTTACAAAGTGGCTCTTGATGTTCACCTGGCTGCCATTCCTTATTAAATTCTTAACAAGGGAACAAGAACTGAGCATAATTTTCCTGCAATATTGTTGGTGCCATGACTTGAACCATTTCAGGTAATATTTCTGATATTTCCAAGTCAAGGTCTCTCTCAGAACTCCTCTGGCTGTTCTTAAACATCTTATTTCTTTGTTTTCATTTGCTGGCATGGACTTCCAGGCTTTTATGAGGACCTAGCACAAGGCTCTGAGTCAACTGATGCTGCTAGCCAGGGTACTCTCTGGTGCAGTCTGAAGGTGCCCTTGCCTGGATTCCCTATAATCTGAAAGGGTGAAAAGGACTCAATAGATCTGGCAGTAACCTATCACTTTCCAGTTCTTTCCTAAATCAGGCTTTTTAGCCTAAGGACATTTATTCTCTGGCACAAGTCAGCTCCTGGCAGAGCTCCCTTGATGGAGCTCAAAAGCTTTGGAAAGAAAAAATCCAAATGCCATCAGCGTATGAGGGTGAAAAGTGGCACTTTCCATCTCCTGCTGACTCCTCCTTCCTGGCCAAAGTGCCATGAGTGCCTCTGGAGTCAAAGAATAGTGCTTTCCTAGTTTTATGTACCTCATTCCTAGGCTAGATGGAAAGAAACTCAACTTCCTGGGTAACATCTCATGGAGGACTAATCACCATGTTCCAAGCCACTCTCTCTCCTACAAGAGAGCCAGCCAAGACACTGTAGAGCTGAACTGACTTCAGGATGACATGTGAAGGAGTGAACGTCTTGAGCACCACATCCTGGATCCAAAACACTATAGGAATGCACAAAATACCTCACTAAACTTTGCCTTTTTCGACTCTTCCTATCTTGCCCCAAAATGGTGACATACCCGTCAAGATATCAAAGCTCTCTTTCTCCCTTTGCCCCTGCTCTACTTGTCTTCTGGGAAACTGTGAAGGAACCTACTTTCACTATTTTTTAAAAACCATTTTTGTATTTATAGACAAGTTTAATTTGGTTTATTAATTTCATGCAATTGCTATCATTTTGTTAAGGATTTTTGCAACTATGTTTATGAACTTGCCTGTAATTTCTAAGTAATTTCTTTAGCTAATGTGACAGGAAGCCTTTAAATTGTCTCCTATGAATTCCTTGATTCCTAGGTACACAATACTTCTCTTTAATTGTGGGAGGGACTTAGCCAAATGTTAATGAGTAGAATATTGTAGTGATATGACACTATTTCCTATTCTCCCCTCACTTCCTCCCCCACTAGTTGTGTTTTGGTATCCATTTTCTAACCTAAAACACTCCCCCCTTTTCTCCTTTCCCTTCTTAGTCTCTAGTGACCTCTATTCTGCTTTCTACTTCTATAAGATCATTTTTCTTTTTCCTATTTTTTTTTTTTTTGGTAAAACCACTACAATGATCAATAAAAATATACAAAGTCTAAAGCAAAGTAACTGGAAGACAATTAATTTACCCTACCTAACTTCCAGAAATGAGTGAGACCATATGATATTTCTTTTTAAGGGAGTGAGATATTTCACTCAGGATAATGGTCTCCAAGTCCATTCTTGGCTACAAATGCTATAATTTCACTTTTCTTGATGGTTGTATAGTATGTGTGTGTGTGTGTGTGTGTATATGTATATATATGTGTGTGTGTATGTGTATATATGTATATATGTGTGTGTATATATATATAGATAGATAGATAGATAGATAGATAGATAGATAGTCTCACAACTTTCTGGCCCATTCATCTGTTGATGGACATCTGAGTTGATTCCATATCCTTGAGATTGTAAATAATGCTGCAATAAACATGCAAGTGCAGGTATCTCTGTAGTATAAGGATTTAGCTCCCTGAGGGCACATACCTAAGGATGGGATTGCTGGACTAAGTGGTAAATGGATTCTTAATTTTCTTAGGAACTTCCACTGATTTCCATAATGGTGGTACTAGTTTATAGTCCCACCAGCAGTATAAAAGGATTCCTTTCCTTACCTCCCAGAATCCTCACCAGCATTTGTTGTTATTTGTTTTGTTGATAGTAGCTACTCTGACTGGGACAAGAAGGAATCTCAGTATAGTTTTGATTTGCATTTCCCAAATGGCTACAGAGGTGGAACATTTTTTCATGTCTTTACTAAGCCATTTGTATTTCATCTTTCATAAATCGTTCACTTCCACTGCCCATTTCTTAACTATTTGGCTTTTTGGTGTTCAGTTTTCTTAGTTCTTCATTTATCCTCAACATTAATCCTCTATCGGATGTGTGGGTTGTGCAGACTTTCTCCCCTTCCATGGATTTTGTCTTTAATTGATTGTTGCCATTGTGGTGCAGCAGCTTTTTAATCTTATGTAATTCTATATGTTAAATCTTGGTGTTTGTTTCCTGGGGTATTATTGGAGTTATGTTAAGGAAAAACTTACCTATGCCCACAAATTATTTACTTTTTCTTCTAATAGGTTCACAGTTTCTGATTTTACAATGAGCTCTTTGATCCATTTTGAGTTAATTTTTGTAGAGTCAAAGGTATGGATCGATTTTCATTCTTCTACATGTGGACATCCAGTTTTCCCAGCACCATTTGTTAAAGAGACTTTTTTCCATTGTGTATTTTTGGGACCTTTATTGAAGTTCAGGTGGCAATAGCTCCATGGGTCTATATCTGGATCTTCTATTCTGTTCCACTGGTCCTCATGCCTGTTTTTGTGCCGTTACCAGGCTGTTTGCATTATCAGGGTCCTGTAGTACAGTTTAAAATTAGGTACTCTAATGGCTCCAGCACTGGTTTTACAGGTTAGGATTGTTTTGGCTATACAAGGTCTTTTGTATTTCCCAATAAGTTTCTGCATAGAATTATCTAATTCTGGGAAATATTTCATTGGAATTTTGATAGGGATTGCATTGAATCTATAGAGTGCTTTTGGTAGTATTGCCATTTTAACTATATTGATTCTTCCAATCCATGAGCAAAGGAGATTTTTCCATCTCCTATATCTTCTTCGATTTCTTTCTTCAGTGTTTTTGAGTTTTGATTAAAAAGGTATTTGGGGTTTTAAAAGTTAAATTCATTCCAAAATATGAGATTTTGAGGGTCTATTGTAAAAGGGATTGTTGTGTTGATTTCTTGATCCTCCTGTTTGTTGTTAGTATGTAAGAATCCAACTGTTTTTTGAATGTTGATTTTGTATCTTGCAACTTTACTGAAGGAACTTATTAAATATAGACTTTTTCTAACAGAAAGTTTAGGTTCTTTTAGATATAATATCATGTCATCTATAAATGATAGTTTAACTTCTTCATTTTCAAATTGTATCCCTTTTCTTTCTTTCTGATGCCTTATTGCTCTAGGACTTCAATCATTTTATTAAAAGTGGTGAGAGTTGGCTGCCCTGTCTCATTCCTGATTGTAACAAGAACACATTTAGTTTTTCCCTATTTAATATAATTTCTCTCTCTTTTTTTTTTCCTTTGGTGGTACTGGAGAGTTGAACCCACGGCCTCGTATGTACTTTTTGCAAGCACTGTACCAACCACTGAGCTGTACATTCAGCCTCCTTTTAGTTTTTTATCTTGAGATAAGGTCTTGGTAAATTATACAGGCTGCCTCGGGTCTGAAACCTGTGATCTTCCTGGCCCCACCTCCGATATCATTGGGTAACAGGCTTCCACCACTGCAACAGTTGTCTCCAATTACTAATTTCTGCCTGATCTGTGCCCCTATGCAACAATGTTGCTTTTGCCGTCTCTATCAGCAACAGGGATTCCAAATTTTTCCTTTCCTGACTAGGCTTCCTATACAGACTATGCATTGCTTCCTTTAACACCTTTAGTGGGCACATGTAAAGTCCCAAGAGCCAATGTTTCCTTACAAGCTCTGGCTGTTTGGGCTATTCCCTCTACCCTATAGGAATGGGTTCAAGAAGATAGCTACTAGAGCTATGGGATTAATTCTTAAACCCCTCCTTCCTCTTCCACTAGAACTGGAACTGTTAAACCTTTTATAATTTGCCCTGGGTGAACTAAAACACATGAAGATTTTTGTATTTTAAGGAAACAGGATAACAACTACACCCCCATTCGGCATGTCCTTTGCCAAATCTGTATGGTAGTCTGGAGTACCACTTAGGTGACCAAAAGTAATCACCACTTAATGGTAGTTTATAATTAATTATAACACCATCCTCCAACTGGAGCTATTTTGTAAACAAGAGGAAAATTGGGCCAGGGCAGTGGTGTATACCTATAATTCCAGTGACTCAGGAGGTGGAGGCAGGAGGTTGAGTTTGAGATCAGAGGTGATTTAACCTGCATAACTTAGCAAGGGGCTGGGATTTAGCTCAGTTGGTAGAGTGCTGCTCTGCAATTTCTGAGGTCCCGAGTTCGATTCCCAGCACTGCAAAAATGGGAGAAGGACGTGGCAATCCACTCCTGAGGCAATCCCGAAACACTCAGCCATTGAAAACCCTATGAGGGTCACTAGGAGTTGGACATGACTCAATGGCACCTAACAACAACTTAGCAAGAACCTGCCTCAAAATAAAGAATGGGCTTGAGGTTTAGCCCAGTGGTAGAACACTTGCAAAGTATATGTGGGGCCCTGAGCTCAATCCCCACGTAATCCCCCCACCACCTGCCAAAAAAAAAAAAAAAAAAAGTGAAAATGTGTTGAAGTACCTTATCTATAGCTCTTTTATTTAAAAGAAAAGAAGGACTTACATCAGAACTGTAAAATGGATGCCTCCCTTTTGGCTGTTTGGGGACCCAGACTGGGAGATCTTCCCTCACCTAACCATTCCACTTCTCAGGAAACCTCAAAAAGGGACAAATGAAGAAGCTATATAGCACCATCTGTCTCTACATATCCACCTTTACTGATTTCTAGCACTATCTAACCCAGTCCCATATCCTAAGCCTCCTAAAACTTCTCAAAAATTACTCGTTGGGTTCTACAGGCCAACAAGTACAAATCAAGCCAGTACAAATCAAAGCCAAATTTCCTGTAGGATCTAAAGTAGTTCCTACAACAGACCCTGTATGGGATTATGATGACCTCATTGACAGATAGCATATGTTGTTGTTGTTGTTGTTAGGTGCCATCAAGTCAGTGTCTGACTCATAGTGACCCTATGTACAACAGACAAAACACTATTGTCAGTGCTTCTCTGCTATTCATAGGGCTTTCAATGGCTGTTTTTTGGGAGTGGGTTGCCGGGTTCTTCTCCCAAGCTTACAGCACCTGGTGTTCCCAGGAAGTCTCCCATCCAAGTGCTAACAGGCCCAACCATGCTTAGCTTCCAAGATCTGACAAGATGAGATGCCAGGGGGCTATGGCTGCAGTCCGTTTCTTTAGATTCAAGCAACTTTTTATAGTGTAATAACTTCATTTTCAGAAAAAAATTGTCTTCTAAAACTTGATGGGAATCAATGGAAAGCCAAAGGTGAGAAATTTTACTCCCATATTAATTTGCATAGGGGAGACATAATTGGATACAGTTTTCTTTTAGTCCCTGAATGCCTACACCTATTGGATAAAATGGGGACTCATCTCTTTCTGCTCCCTGAATAAAACATAAATTCCTTTATTGTAACTTTTTAAGATTATAAACCCACATATCCATTAAATTTGCCTATAAATACAGATGTGTGGGAAATGAGAATCCTATGATAAACCATTTCTGCTCAGCTAGTGTTAAGTTAAATTAAGGGATCCTACTCATTATCCATAAGAAAAGAATATCCTCTTGAGGCCCTGGGACTATTGCTGGACTTTAGTCAATCATTCAAAGGCTTATACAAAATAAACTGTTGGTTCCATGCATTTCCTTTATAATACTCCTATATTAGCTGTTCCCAAACCACAGGAAATTTTCTTCTTTGTACTTGGGGGAGTTGAACCCAAGGCTCTTGCATATACTTTGCAATTAATCTACCATGGGCTGCACCCTCAGCCCATTTCTTATTTTGAGTCAGGGTCTCGATAAGTTACACAGGCTCCCCCTAGCCTCTAAATTGGGATCCACCTACCTCCAACTCCCAAGTAGTTCAGATTACAGGCATGCACCACTGCACCTGGCCTCCCAAATGGATCAGGACCTAAAAATCATCAACTGAGGCTGTAATTCCTGTACATCTGGTAGTCTCCAACCCCTCTTTATGGATTTCCTCCTCCTCTTTTTTTTTTTTTTTTTTTTTGGTACAGGTTGGCTGAACCCAGGGCCTTGTAAATAATTTGCAAATGCTCTACCACTGAGCCACATCCCAAGTCCCCCTTTTAAAATTTTTTTATCTTTAAACAGAGTCTCATTGCTGGGCATGGTGGCACATGCCTGTAATCCCAGTGGCTTGGGAGGTGGAGGTGGGAGGATCGCAAGTTCCAGACCAGAGGCAGTCTGCGTAACTTAGTGAGACCCTGTCTCAAAAAGTAAAAAAATGGGCTGGGGGTACAGCTCAGTGGTCCAGCACTTGCAGAGCATGCAAGCGCAAGGCCCTGGGTTCCACCCCCAATACCACAAAACAAAACAACAAAACAAAAACAAAACAAAACAACAAAATAACCCCAATCTCATTAAATTACACAGGCTGCTTCTGGCCTCAAACTCACAATTCTCCTGCCCCCACACCCCTCCTGAGGTGCTGGGAAGAGGGGGAACCACCACATCTAGCTAACCACTCTACTTTGTTAAGACAAATGCTTCCTTTTTCACTGTTCTTGGTGCATTTCTGTGCCTGCCACATTTTACCTTACAGTTTCACCTTTGGGGCTAACCACTGAATGGGTGGGACACCAGGCATGGGTGGTGGTGATGTTAGGTGCTGTAGAGTTGGATCTGACTCATAGCAACCTCATTTATAACAGAATGAAACAGTACCCAACACTGTGCCATACACATGATCTTTTTATGTTTGAGACCACTGTTGCAGCCACTATGTTTTTTCTCATTTTGAGTTATGCTACATCAGCAAAAGGAGGTCCCAGGGACTTTACTCCATTCCCATCATTAAGATAATTCTACTCTGAGGAGGCAACTCTTCTCTAGTTATCTCTTGAATGCCTTGTAACCTGGGGGAACTCATTTGCTGGCACTATATTTGACAGTGCTTCTCTGCTATTCATAGGGTTTTCAGTGGCTGATTGTTTCAGGAGTGCGCTGCTGGGTCCTTCTCCCTAGTCTGTCTTAGTCTGTAAGGTTAGCAAAAACCTATCTACCATGGGTGGCCCTGAGCCAAAAAGGGCACGGGCTAAAACATGCATAATGGTTGGGCTCTGACTTCCGCATCATGAAAGCCTTATCTGTACTCTCCAGGCCACTGCTGCTGCTGGAAATTTGCATTAAAGTTTACAGAGAGGATATGCAATTTCCCCCTTGACTCCTGATGTTAAAACCCTAAAAAGAAAGAAAGGTTCTAGATCCAGTTGTTGTTGTTAGGTGCCATCGAGTCGGTATCCGACTCATAGCGACCTTCTGTACAACAGGGGAAACACTATTGTCAGTGCTTCTCTGCTGTTCATAGGGTTTTCAATGGCAGATTGATTTTTGGGAGGGGGTTGCCAGGTCCTTCTCCCAAGCCTATAGCTTCTGGTGTTCCCAGGCGGTCTCCCATCCAGGTACTAACCAGGCCCGACCCTGCTTAGTTTCCGAGATCTGACGGGATTGATGCCACAGGGCTACAGCTGCAGGCTATCTAGACCCAGAGTGGCCAAATATAGGCCAAAACATGGATCTCAGGATGCCAAGATACAGCAGGGCAATCTTCAAGGGCTCAGAAACCCCTGAGACTCCAGCACTCTGGAGGGAATAGCCTTCTTTTCAGATGCAGGCAAACGCAGGGAAAACTGCTTTCCCTCTAGGGACACAGACCCTAAACTCTTGAAGTGACACCCAAGGGACACAGGGAGGTTCTAGCTGGAATGGCCAATGTCAGCCTGACATACAGCATTTTAGGATGCTGAGATAAACTTAATTTCCCTCTCTTTTCCAGGCAATGAGAAATTCTCCCCCCCAAAATTGGCAAGTTTAAGCTTTACTACTGTCCTCTAAGGGCTGGGATTTAGCTCTGTTGGTAGAGCACCACTCTGCAGTCTCTGAGGTCCCGAGTTCGATTCCCAGCACCACAAAAATGGGAGAAGGATGTGGCAACCCACTCCCAAGGCAATCCTGAAAGAATCTGCCATTGAAAACGCTACGAGGGTCACTATGAGTCGGGCACGACTCGACGGCACCTAACAACAACAACAACATTCAACTTTGGGCTGGGATTTAGCTCAGTTGGTAGAGTGCCATTCTGCAGTCTCTGAGGCCCTGAGTTCAATTCCCAGTACCGCAAAAATGGGAGAAGGACGTGGCAATCCACTCCCAAGGCAATCCCGAAAACAATCAGCTATTGAAAACCCTATAAGGGTCGCTATGAGTTGGATTCGACTCGACGGCACCTAACAACAACAACAACAACTGTCCTCTAGCAACATCTATTTTGTGAAAGGAAAAATGGCTAGAGCCCTATGCCTAGTTTTCATGGCTTTAATGGAAAAGCCCAAACTAAATCAGGGAAACAAATACCCTATAAACCTACTGGGAAACAAACAAACAAAACTGCAGAGATACAAAAGATTAAAGGAAATGCTTTCAGATAAGAAAAGGCCTTAGAATGGTAAAATAAAGTTTTGCCATACAGGATTGTTCCAAGATGGAATGGACATGAGGACAAAAGCATAAAGTTAATAAAGCATGTTGTAGATGGTCTGAGTATGTCACAAAACGTATGTGGAGGCTAAAACCAGGGATAATAGGAGAGTAAAATTAGGCTGGCCATGGTTAAAGGTTCTATGTTTAAAACTGCAAGGCATTCTTAAAGTGTCTATTCTTATTATTTACAAAAACTTGGCTTAAAGGAAAAAGGATTTTAAATTATGTCAAGTTGATTATTTGTGCATTTGTGCTGCTAATGACTTGGTCAAACTTTTAACTACTTAGGAAACTGAGTCTTAATTGAGTCAAGATTTATGTAAGTACCTCTTTTAAAGTCTTTTAGGCAATCGATTTAGGACTTAAGTGACCAATTATTAGGCTATTACAAAATATTTGACATCAGATAAATGTTATACTGAAGTTAAAATTAAAATCTATTATTCCTTCTTCAACAGTAGTAATACAGACCTTCTGAATGCTCAACAAGCAGAAGTTGAAAGCCAATCAGGATTACAGGGCTAACAGGAGAGTCAATATATTGGTCCATACCCTCTAAGGTCAGCTAGAATCCATGAGATGATGGGACCTCAAAAGTTCCTACAACTTTGGTAAGGCACCTGTCCTCTTGGTTAGAAAGGATGCAGAGGTCCAAGGGGATGGCTCTGACCAGTGCACATTCTGCAATGAGGAGGGCTGTTATAGAGAGCTATGTCCACCTGATGCTTCCAAGAGAAGCTACATGGCCATCAAGACCTTGACTCATTCCAGATGGCACAACTGGTGGAAGAAAACTCCTGTGGAGTCTTGATAAACCTTAACAGTAAAAACAAAAAGGTTAATTTTTAGTCTCCTACAGAGTCTTAACAGTGGCTGTAACAACAGGCTCAAACATAAAAAAAGATTGTGTGCACGGCAGTGTGGGGTAGTGTTTCATTCTGCTGTTCATAGGGTTGCTATGAGTTAATGGCACCCAGCAACAACACATGGTCTTAAACATCTAGCAGGAAAATATAACCAAATATGGAGTAAACGGTAATAATATAAAACAGAAGGAGACAGATTAGATCTAAAATGAATTCTAAATGCTATGTCAATTATTATAAAATCTATTTTAAAAGACACCAGTAGACATGAGATTCAGGAAAGCCTGACAAATTTCAGCAGTCTCTAGCCACACCTATTGCATTTTAATTGCAGCGATAAAATTTTAGACTCCCAGTCCCACTAGCCTTTCCAAAGTTATGTCCTTCAGCCCATTTTAAGGAGACCTCATCAGGTCTTATTAAGTACCTCAAGGGCTGCCTCAAACCCTAGAGAAATGTACCCTAGCACCAAAACGTCTCCAGACAATAGTCACACTTCCTTTCCAAGACAGATTTCTTGGCTGAGACAACTCTCAGGTAATTTCTGTCGATGGATTCAGACCTTCATGGCAACTACAGCTCCCTTCTTTTTATCTCTAATCCTGTTCTGTATCTTTGTTCCATGTTTAGTTAACTTTCTAGTTGACTGGTATCTTTCAAGCTCCAGGCAATCACACTCCAACTAGTGATTTCACAAAGATATCAGCCCTACCTATTGGCTTAGGCACTGGTCCTGCTCCATACTGAGCACTCTTGGATTGCCCTTTCCTTGCTGACAGTCAGCAACAGCTGGAAACCCTTGTCACTTAGGCCTACAACCAATTTCAGCAGGAAGCAGACAGATTTGATTGGATGCCTTTGACCCTAAAAGATTTTAGAGTTTCTAGTTCTTGAGAGGGCAATGTCAAGGAGCAGTCAGGAATGAAGTACAGGGAAGATGGGCCTCCCAGAGAACAAAAAGCACAGAGCCAAATTCCAGTAAGCTTATAACAAGCCATGAGAAAGCCTTGCACGAGTTGCCAGATGAGATCATTAAAAGGCTCATACCCTATCCAGCCCTATCCAGCAAAGAATTTCAAGAAAACAGGTTCTACATTAGGCCCTCTAATGTTATCTGGACTCCCTATGAATACAGATTTTTAAAAAAAAATCCACCTTCAGCTATTAGGCCACTGACTCCCTCTTGAGAAGCCTACTCTGTGGTCTAAGAGCATCTACTTTCCCACTTCTCTTAAACTCCCCCAAAACTAGATTCTAAACACATGTATAATGTAATTCTCAAATAACTATTATATATAATTTCACTCAAAGATGTATTATTAAATGAAACTCAATTACTTTCAACTTCAAACAGAAGCACAATACTGCCTGCTTTCATAATAGCTAATAATAAAATGGGAGAGTGGGGAGTATTTTATCTAGTCTTATGAGAAAATTAATATTTCTATTGTTCCTTGTCCCATTGCTGATATGAGTGGCAGCCATGTACTGATTGTCAAAGATACTATGATCTTATACTCAAATCTGTGGTGGTGAAGTGGCTAATGCCAAATAGTCTAGAAAACATGGGTTCAGGGAAAATACAGCCTGAGAGACCTTCTACAGAATATATAATTCAAAGTATTCATGTCTCCAAATGTGATAGCACATACTTGTACCTGGCACTTGAGGCAGGAGGAGATCACATGTTCAAGATAGCCTGGGCTACACAGTGAGACCCTATCTGAAAAAAAAAAAGAGGAAAAGAAAGAAGAAAGGATTTTTGTCTATGTGGCAGAAGTTTGTGTATGGTTAATCTACCTCTAGTTAACATCCAAGGGAGAAAAAAATAGTATTCTATTTCATATATTAATTCCTTACTTAATGAATGAATGACATTTAGATAAACTGAACTTTTAAAAACAGGATTACCTTGCCAGCATCACCTCCATGGGGGTAATGAGATCCTGGAGAATGTACAGGAGATGTAGTTGGAGATGCAGGAAGAATATTAATGATATCAGGATCAAGATCATCTGCTGTGTCTAATAAATCAAAGATACCCATTCCATCTGCTCCATCTATACAAGAGAACAAAATTACTCCATTTTCCATATCCCATGGTCATTCACAGTAAAAGGTTAAAATAAATTTTAACCAAAATTGGGTTAATATAACATTTAATGAGTATCTACCATGTGCCAAGTATTGTGCTAATAGTCATATAAAAGTGCATAAAGTATATTGTAGTCTGAATAATGGCTCTGAAAAGATGTCCCATGTCCTAATCTCAGGAATCTATGAATATGTTACCATAAAGGATCATGCAGATGTGATCAAGCTTGAGATGGGGGGATTATTCTGGTTTATCCAGGTGACTTCTGTAACCAAAGGGTTTGTTTTGTTTTGTTTTGTTTTGCAATGCCATGGATTGAACCCAGGGCCTCACAAATGCTAGGCAAGTGCTCTACCACTGAGCTATATATTCTCCCAGCCACATAAGAGTCCTATGGAGAGTGAGGCAGTATGGTTTGAGTCAGCGAAGGAGAGTGATGACACATTTCTGGCATTAAAGATGAAGGAAGGAGCCATAAACCAACAAATGCAGGTGGGCTTGAGAAGCTGGCAAAGGCAAGGGAACAGATTCCCTCTTAGATTCTCTCTAAGGGATCAACCTGGCAGACACCCTGTCTTTAGCCCCCTGAGGTTGATTTTGGACACTCTAAGACAATAAATGCATGTTCTTTTAAACCACTAAGTATGTAATAATAGAAAATAAATACTAAACATGATATACAGAAATGGAAAGTGTTTAAGATGGGGCTATTCACTATTTTTTTCTCAGTACTGGAGGGGAGGGGTTGATCCCAGTGTCTTGTGCATACTAGGAAAGTGCTTCACCAACCCACACCACCAGCCCCCTTTTTATTTGTCTATTATTATTACCATCATTATTTATTATTTTCTTTTTTTGTGGCACTAGAATACCAGGCAAGTGCTCCACCAGTGAACTACATTTTCAGGCACCCCCCTTTTTTTTGGCAGTACTAGGAATTGAACTCAGGGCCTCGCACTTGCATGCACTGCAAGTGCTGGACCACTGAGCTGTACCCCTAGTCCATTATTATTATTATTATTATTTTACATTTTTGAGACAGGGTCTCACCAAATTACGCAGACTGCCTCTGGTCTCGAACTTGGAATCCTCCTGCCTCTGCCTCCCAAGCTCCTAGGATTACTGGCATGAGCCACTGTGCCCAGCTCCCCAGCCATTTTTTAAGTTTTTATTTTGAGACATGGTCTCACTAAGCCATGCAGGCTGCCTCTGGCCTTGAAGCTGGAATCATCCTGTCTCAGCATCCTGAGTTGCTGGGATTACAAACATGCATCACCACATCCAGTTCCCCTTTTTTACTTTAAAACAGGGTCTTGCTGAGTTGTGCAGGTTCCCTCTGGCCTCAAACTCATGATCCTCCTGCCTCAGCCTCCTGAATCACTGGGATTCCAGACACGAGTCTTAGCACCCAGATATCCCTTGCTCTTTATTAAGTAAAATACTGAATGTATTACATAATAACTAAAGGAATAATTAATATCTGTAAGTGTGACTTTGAAGATCTGACATTGTCCGAGGTAGCTGAGAATAATAACAGAGTATTATTTTCCCTACTAAATACAACCTAAGCCTGTAGCTGTACCATTGAGGTGAAGCTGAGCAGGGTCAGGCCTGGTTACTACTTGGATGGGAGACTGCCTGGGAACACCAGGTGCTGTAGGCTTGGGAAAAGGACCTGGCAATCCACTCCCAAAAAACAATCAGCCATTGAAAACCCTATGAATAGCAGAGAAGCACTAACAATATTGTTTTACCTGTTGTATGTAGGGTCACTATGAGTTGGACACTGACTCGACGGCACCTAACAACAACAACAAATATAACCTACAAGGGTCACCAAAAGTTACATTTCTACCATGGCAGTTTATATAAAATATTATTTTAGCAAACCATGATATAAAGAGCTGCAAAATGAGTTGAAGACTTTACGTATAGGTACCTCAAAAGTACAAGCATAAACCTTTATAAACATTTTATGATCAATTATAACCTTTCAAAATAAGGCTTTTGGAATAATTCATATCACAAATTCTAATATCAATAGGTAGAAGAATAGCCTACTAGTTTCCTGGTGGTACTTCAACAAATTAAAATACCCTTGTTGATATAATACAATACACAATAATTCTCTTACAGTTTGGGGAGCTAGACGTCTCACCCTAGTGTCATTAGATGGTATGAAGGTGCCAGAAGTGCTGCAATCTTTACAGATCCTAGAGGAGAATTTGTTTCCTTGTCATTTCTAGTATACAACTACATGCCTTGGCTCATCATCCCTTCCATAATCATCAAAGTCAGGGACATAGCATCTCCCTCTGACTTTGTATCTTGCTGCTTCAATCAAATGGCTTTCTCCTCTTCTGTATATACTCCAACCTCCCTTCACCTTCCTCTTATAAGGATATATATTATTGCATTAAGGGCCCAACTACAAAATCTAGGATAAACACCCTATCTCAAAATCGTTAATCACATCTGCAAAGTCCTTTCTTAGTAATGTAAGGTAACATTCACAGGTTTCCAGGAAAGGATATGGCTATGTTCGGGGGGCTATAATTCAGCTTAACCAAAACTATCAGTATTTAAACACCTTTTAGGACAGGTATGGTGGTATATGCCTATATCTCCAGCTACCCAGGAGTCTGAAGCCAGAGTATCGCTTAAGCCCAGGAGTTCGAGGCCAACCTGGGCAACACAGTAAGACTCTGTCTCAAAAACACAAACCAAAAAAAAAAAAAAAAATTTTTTTTGGTGGTACTGGGGATGGAACCCAGGGCTTTGCACTTGCATGCTCTGCAAGTGCTGGATGACTGAGTTGCACCCCCAGCCCACTTTTTTACCTTTTGAGACAGGGTCTTGCTAAGTTACGCAGACTGCCTCTGGTCTCAAACTTGTGATCCTCCTGCCTCCGCCTCCCAAGCCACTGGGATTACAGGCATGCACCACCACACCCAGCTAAACCAAAACTTTTTAAGAGCTGAACATCATGGTCCAGTGACTTGGGAAGCTGAGGCAGAAGGATACCATGTTTGAGGCCAAAGACAGCTTGTGCAATGTAGCAAGACCCTATTTTGAAATAAAAAATTAAAAAGGAAGGTGCTGTAGGTGTGGCTCAGTGGTAGAACATTTACCTAGCATATGTGAGGCCCTGGGTTCAATAATACTATAAATAGTACTGAAAAGAAAAAAAACTTTTAGGAACAATTTACCTACCATTGTTGGGATTGAAAGCTAAATCCAAATTTTCAGTGGTATAAGTAGCTGAAGCTACTTGTACAGAAGCAGAAGTAGGGAACACAAGTATGTGAGTACATGATGTATCCTGTGGAGTATTTAACTGAGATGTCTGCATATTTAGAGTGGTGCTTCTTCCAAATACAGAACCAGTTGACACAGAATCTGAACAGAATGAAAGACATTTTTCCTTTTAATAAATGAAGAATAAACTTTATGCAATGCTTAAAAACATAAATACACGATAAATTAAATACGATATAAGCTAAAGATAGCTAACCTGGCATAATAACAAAAGAGCCTTGGGGTTCCATTGCTACCAAGCAAGCACTGAGAATGCTGGGAGAGTCTGCAGCAGATATACCACACATTCTGCACATGTCTTTGAGCCTTTTACTCAGAGACTGCAAGTTTCGACGACTCAGCAAACAGCTCCAATCTGTGATTATCAACAATAAAAAAATAATAATATTCAAAGTAATAGCATTGTTACTATGCTATAGAACCAAGGTTAAAATATTAGAGAAATACTTAATGGTTTTTAAATTACTTTATTCCTCAAACAGAAGTCATCAATAAGTCAAATTTTTTTGCTGATGTTTTTTAACACTTTTTATTCCTCTAACTTAAGGGAATACTCATTCGGTAAGTATTTGTTGAACACAAGATGAGTTGAACAATAAGCAGAAAGGGGAAAAAATGGAAGACAACAAATAAGAATAGTTATTAACAACACATCTATGGTTCCTCTTTACAAAGTTTTACAGACTTTAGCATTTTATTTAGCATATAAACAGTATGTAAATTAACATAAAACAGAAAGTTAAAAACTAAATGATAAAAGTACAATTTTACCTTTCAATTCTCCGTGACCAATCCTTCCCAGGCGACCAATTACAACTCTCCATGGTAATGAACTCATTTGTACAAGTCCTAAGCACCACTCCCAAAGTTTCTGTAGACCAAATCTTCTAGCAGAACCTTTTTTCCGACGAGCTCTATTGAATGAAATAGAGAGACAGTCATAAGTATTTCTAAAACTCACATGATGACATTTTTAAGAAAGTTCACATTTGTGAAAAACTGGATCCTCTGTTTTATTTCATTTTATTTTACTGATTGGTACCAGAGTCTCATGTATACTAACCATACAGTCTTATCACTGAGTCCCTTATTTAATTTTAATGTTTCACATCTTTATACAAGTCCTAAGTAAGAACATACGTAAAATCATACGTTTGGTATGCACATTTGTTTTTTATATGAGGTCTTTCTATGTTTCCCAAGTTGGCATTGAATTTCAAAGCTCAAGTGATCCTTCTGCCTCAGTCTCTCGAATAGCTGGGACTACAGGTGCATGCCACCACTCTCGGCTTCAAGTTTACGTTTTTATAAAATACATTATAACATATTAACCTAAAATTAGAAAAAAAAGTTTGTCTACAAACTAGCTCTTTTACTAGAAACACTGCTCTATACCAGCAAACTTAAAAAAAAACAAAAAGTCTAATACTTTAAGCTTTGCAGGGTATCAAGATCCTGTTACAATTCCAATTTTGCTGCTGGTGCATGCAACCGGCCAGACAGTTTCTAAACATCAATTAATTTGCACAAATATCTCATGGAAAAAAACCCAAAATCCTATGAAGGAAATAAAATTGTTCTAAGGATCAGAATACAGTCAATAAATCTATGTAACCAATATTACTAATGATTCTATACTCTGCTTTCCCACATGATTAAGACCTAATAATCATTAAAGATTTCTGCACATAACCAATTTTTGAACTTTAAAGAACAGAACCTTTGTTTAATAAAGAAAATAAAGACTAGAATCCAAATCTTAAAACTGAAACTTACCTCATGGATTTCCTTTTCAGCTCCTCCCACCCCCACACTGAGGGGTTGAACCCAGGGCCTCATGCATGCTTTTGTAAGTGCTCTACCACTGAGCCACACCCCCAGCTCATTTTTTCATTTTATTTTGAGATACAGTCTCACCAAGTTATGAAAGCTGCCATTGGCCTCAAACTTATGATCCTTCTGCCTCTGTCTCCCAAGTTGCTAGAATTACAGGTGTGTGCCACCACACCTGGCTATTTTCAGGTTCTCTTGAACAATGTTCATTAGCTTTGAAATACGTTACTAGAAATGCTTATTAAGTGATAATGTGTTATCTGTTATGTCATATTATTTATATCCTTCATAAAAACTGGCCATGATATCTAATAAATGCTAAACAGAATTCTAAAAAGGATGCCACCATTTTCACAAGATACCCTAAGAGTTACATGATAAGAATTTGTCATGATTTTAGAAAAGGAAGTTAACTCAGCTCATTAGGGGGTACATCTTAGATGCTACATGAGAAAATTTACGTGTTCTACAGATGCTTTCTTGCATCAGTTTTTGAAAACAGAAGGGGTTTCTAGTTCCATGTTTCAAAAATTTTCATCCAAAATCATGCCCTTAATAATACAAATTATTTTTAAGCCAGCTGTGGTGGCACATGCCCGTAATCCTAGCAACTCGGGAGGGAAAGGCAAGAGGATCACAAGGGCAAGGCAGAGGCAATCTGCATATCTTAGTGAGACTATACCTCAAAAGAACAAAATAAAAAGTGGACTAGAGGTGCAGCTTGGTGGTAGACCACTTGCAAAGCATGTGTGTGGCCCTGGGTTCAACCGCCAAGAACCATGAAAAGAAAAAAAGAAAAAATCAAAACTATTTTTAATTATCCTAATCATACAATATAAGAATTCAAAAAGAGAAAATAGGTATTAAAAAAAGTGAAAAGCACCTACAATTCCTTAATATCTTAATGTATATGAACTTCAAGGCAGTTTTTTACTCATTAAATACGAAATACAATGTGTTTTTGTGTGTGGGTGTATACGTAAAAAATGTAACTAAAATGATATATATTTAGGGAAATATAAGTACCTATTTGGAACATCGATGTTAATGATACATGTTTCTAAAAGTTCTCCATATAAATCTGTGCAAGATGCAAGAATCCACCTTTGATCATGTGATAAACAGTAGCCCACGAAAAGAACATTGTACTTCTGTCCAGCTTCTCCAAATGTTTCACCCAGCTCTGTCTGTTTGTCCTTCACTGGAGCCAGAATAAAAGGGGGTGTATAAAGCCGAATACACTCTGGTCTCTGAAAAATAAAAAAAATTAAGGTACTACAGTTTTATATAATATTAGAAAAATAAATTATACTTAGTGTTGCATAAAAATTATAAAATGTATAGTCACTCTGTAACTTTGGTCATGGAAAATATACTTACATCAGGACTTTTAAGAGCAGTTTCCATGGCTAAACCTGGACCAAAACCAGTCAATGTCTTAACATTTGTTGATGTTGGAAGTGGTCTCCGACACTGAGTAAAGGCCGAAAAAGCCAGAGATTTTAAATGCTGCGTATAGATTTGTCTATCTTCATGCTTCACAGGTTGTAACAGGTACTGACAAGGAACAATCTAAGAGGTATAGGTAAATATTACAAATGTTAAACTTCCAAGAGAGTTTCCATAAAAGAAACTGTGGGGCTAAAACTCTAAAAATGCCTAACTAGAACATTTAAGCAAAATCTAATTTAAATGATTATCTAAAGAATGTTTTATCTGCTTTATAGTTTTTAAATAGTCAATTTTACCAGTGGTCCCTGAATTAAAGGACCATTTAAAAATCTTTAAAAATTACAGCCAGGTATGGTGGTGCATGCCTATAATCCCAGTGACTTGGGAGGCAAAGGCAGGAGGATTGCAAGTTTGAAGCCAGTGGCAATGTGAGTAGCTTACTGAGACTTTGCCTTAACATAAAAAAATTTAAGAAAGAGTTGGGGATGCAGCTCAATGATAGAGTACTTGCAAAGTATGTACAAGGTCCCGGGTTCAATTCTACAGTACCAAAAAAAAAAAATCTTGACATAACTATATTAATACAACCATGGACTAGTTCTGTTGTAACCTATAAAATGAAGAAATCAACATTTCTTCAAACTACTTATGGTGGTTAATCTTTTTCTACTTTTACTTGCAATGTGTCTTAATTAGAATGCTAGCTTGTATAGGTCCATGCTATCTTCTTCTATTTAGGCTTATGAATTTAAAAATTAGGTTATAAAATAACATTTTAACACTTAATATACTCAATGGAATATTTTTATTCCTCATTATTACTATACTATGACTGTAAAGTTTATCCTTTCTTTTTTTAGTACTAGGGGGTTGAGATCACACTATGTAAGTGCTCTACCATGGAGCTATACCATCAGCCCTTTAATTTTTTTTTTTTTGTAGTATTGGGGGTTGAACCCAGGCCCTCATGCTTGCATGCTGTGCAAGTGCTGCACCACTGAGCTGCACCCTGAGCCCATGTTTTTACTTTTTGAGATCGGGTCTCACTAAATTATGCAAACTGTCTCTGGTCTCAAACGTGCAATCCTCCTCCCTCCACCTCCTGAGTCGCTGGGATTATAGGTGTGTGCCACAGTGCCTGCCCGGTAGCCCTTTAATTTTTTATTGTGAGACAGGGTCTTGCTAGCTTGCACAGACTACCTCTGACCTCAAATTCACAGTCCTCCTGCCTCAGCCTCTCAAGTCACTTGTGACAAATATGTGTCACAGTGCTCAGCTAAAGTTTATCTTTTATAAACTGTTAAGATTAAACTATTAAACACCTAAAGTAAAATCAACAGAACCTGACTGGCTTTTAGAAAAATCAATTCAAATACAGAAAAATAGTATTTTTGAAACTTGTGAAACATCAAACTCTTACCTGTACAGAAACAGTACTCTTGATATGAGGAGGAAGAGTCTGGACCATTTCCAGAAAGCATCGAAGTAGCCCCAAAGTCCATACATTAGAAGAGTTAGTGCTCTCATCTTTATTTTCATACGTAAAAGGATCAATTATATAAACAACAATTGCAGGTGGATAAGTAATTGCATGTGAATCACCATCTGTGGGGATTCCCACTTTATCATGATCCATTGTGCTATAATTTGAGGTAGAAAGAAGACAAGAAGCTATAATATTTGTTTAGGGTAGCATCAAAGCAGATTCTTACACCCTATCCTGTTTTCTGTGGTAGGTATCATCAGAGAGCCTCTCCAAAAATTAAGGATATTTCTTTCTCCCCCAAAAGAAATGCTATTAATATTCTCTTTAATTATATTTGTAAAATTAAACTTTGTAAATAACATTTCACAATGTACCAAGTCCCTTGTATTAAGGGTCCTTGCATTACAAACATAAGTAAAAGGAATAAACCTTTTTTTTTTTTTTTTTAAGGTACTGGGGGTTGAACCCAGGGCCTCGCACTTGCATGCTTTGCAAGTGCTGTATCACTGAGCTGCACTCTCACCCTCACCCTCAGTCCTTTTTTTTTTTTTTTTTTTTTTTTTTTTTTTTTTTTTTTGTTTGTTTTACTTTTTTGAGGCAGGGTCTCATTAAATTATGCTGACTGCCTCTGGTCTCGATCTTGCAATCCTCCTGCCTTCACCTCCCGAGTCACTGGGATTACAGGCATGCGCCACCACGCCCAGCTAGGAATAGACTTCTTGAAACCATAGATTATCAGAAAACAAAGAGAGCTTAGCATTTGAGGGATAAAAATGAAACAAAGATAAGTGCATCTCAATAGCTGCTCCAAATCATAAAGCTGTTCAGAAACAGGGCTAGACCAGAAAAAAACCAGGTTTCTTTATCTAGTCAATGTTGTAGTACATTTGGAGACTATAACATTAATTCCATACTTCATAATTTCAATGGTAAATAAACTTCATTCTTTGGTGGGTGATAGGACTTTTTTTAAACTTTAAATCTGTTGAGATATTCAAAATGGGTCAACCTATTTGGGAAATACTTTGTTCTTACCCATATTGATGAGTAAGTTTAAATACAATTGCAACCTGGGTAACTGACAACTAAGTTCAGACTAACATGGCCTATAAATTAAAAGGAAACTCTTCTAACACCTTCTTCATAAAAAGAATAAGAGCTGTCATCATTATTGTTATCATAATAAATAAATTTTGAAGCAATATGTGAAGCACTTAAAGTACATTATACCATATTACTCCCATTTTGCAGACATGGATACATGCTTAGAGAGGTTAGAACTTCTCCTACATAAGTTGGAAAAGGAGAGAACTGAAATTCAAACCTTTGTAGGAATCTAAAGCCTCTCAGCAGCCTAGCTCAACAGTGCTTTCTCAATTACTACAGTGATTTGCACAGGCAAATGTACTTGATTGTTATGATACAAGACAGACTCAAACATTATATGAATATTTGGACTGAATGTTTTTAAGATCCTAACTCTCCCTCTGAGATTCTAGAACTCTGTAATAAAGATTTTATAGGGTATCTTCATTGTAATTTTATACAAAGAATAGTCAACAACATTATAAACACTAAATTCCAAGAATAAGATCATAAGCACTTTATGTTCATGCACAATATCTGTCTTATTTAGGAAAAAGAAAACAAGCATCATTGTTTTAAAATTTCTGTAAAGATCATTTTATCTACTCAGTTTTTTGGTCCTGGGTATTGAACCCAAGGCCTCACACATACTAACCTCTTAACCTCTTAGCTTTCTTCAAACCCAAAGACCAATATTTTTAAAGTTACCTTTCAGACACATCAGGATGTGGCTGAGTGGGAAGTGAAGAAGACTCTCCTGAAATCCCAGCGGTCTGTAGAGCTGATGACTGTTGCCCTCCTACCTGTCCACTCTGAACTGTACTGGCTTGTGCAGAAATGGATCCTGTATTACTACTGTTTATACTGCCAAATGGTGGAAAGGAAGGTAATTTATTTGATGATACTCCACTATTCAAATTGGAGGATGATGAAGATGAAGTGGTGGTCAAAGCTGAATTAGCTGTGGCAACTGAAGTAGATATGGAAACACCTGAAGTCATCATCATACTGCTGCTTGCTGCAGATGTAGTACTAGCATTTCCAGTATTTGTCATCTGAGGTGGAGTAATCAAAGACTGACTTGTAGGGGCAACTAAATTTGGCTGGGAAAGCAGAGAGCTGTCCAATGGCTGGGAAGCAAGATATGGACCTAAAGAACAAAAAAATAGTTAACTCTCTATTTCACTGACTGGTTCTTTTTTCAGTTTGAAGTTATATTAGTTAAAAATAATCTAGCTGATATTTTCTTGGTAACTATCTTCCCTAACCTGCTTGCTAACAATGTAGCACGCACTAGCTTTCTATTTTCTCCTAGAAATTAAACAAACAGATTTAAAATGGAATTGTAAAAGTAAACCAGCATTTTCATACAAATTAAAGAAATAATTACTATGAAAGTAATAAAATTCTATTTTGTAGGAATGATTAAGTGTATAAAACATCTAGAAAATTTTCATCAAATCACTGAAAGTGTTCTTAAATCACAAGCTGAGAAATACTGTCTATACTGAAAGTTAATTAAAATATAAAATAGAAGAATGTTACCATGAAGCTCAAATTATAGGAGTGTCCAATGAGACTCAATAGTTTGGTACTATATCTCTGAATTAAGTCTTAAGGAAGCTCATTGATATTTAATTTAGAGATATTACAAGAAAGTCTTAGTAGCAGCCATTCTGTTAGCTGTATCAAAGAACTATTTCTTGGTGTTATAGAGGTTAGCTACAAATTATCTTTAAAACTATTTTAAAAAATCACAAATCTGAACAGATACTACAATAAGCAAATAGTTTAGAAAATAGTTTATAGTTCACAATTTCCACCTGATAAGATCCCTGTATCAAGGATTAGCAAACATTTTCTAAAAAGAGTAAGACAGTAAATATTTTTGGCTTTGTATACTGCAGTCTCTGTGACAACTAGTTAGCTCAGATTTTACAGCACCAAAGCAGACAGAGACAATGTGTAAAATGGAGATGGCTACATTCCAATAAGATTTTATTTACAAAAACACCTGGTGGAATAGGACACACTTTGCTGACACTGCCCTATGCAATAAATGCAAATTTAATACCTAAGTCATATCTGCAGACTTGTGCATAAAGCTTGAGTTTAGAAAATGCTTCATTGTTACCATCAGCTGCCTGAGAAAACCATTCTGCTACCAACTTTTCTGATAGTTTCTTTGATGCAGTAGATCCCACTCTCATGATCCCATCCGTCAAGAGTCGGGAAATAGGCCTATGTTGACCTAATCGACAGGACTATGGATATGTATACAGAAAGCAGAATTAGTAAATTTATTATAGTAACTGAGTACACATAAATTAAAGCATTTAAGCTACTTAAAACAAGTACAATTATTTTTAAATAATATCAAGGGTGAAAATGGGGCCCCAGGTTTTTTTCCTTTAGAAATTCATAGTTACCTTCAAAATTAAAATGTATGTAATGAAAAAGCATTTAGACAGTAACAACACTAGACTCATTTGGTTTGAATAATGAAAGCTTGTAGACTAGAAGAACAAGTGAGCATCAAACATGCATTCACTGGTAGACATGGTGGTACACACCAGTATCCTAGCACTCAGGAGGCTCAAATAGGAGGAGTCCAAGTTTGAGGTCAGCTTGGAATACATACTGAGACCCTTCCCCCTCCGCACCTCCCTAAAAAAGCATAGTGCAGTGGCACATGCCTGCAGTCCCAACTACTCAGGGAAAGAGGATCCCTTGAGCCCAGGAGTTCAAGGCCAGCCTGGGCAACACAATAAGACCTCATCTCAAAACAAACAAACAAACAGACAAGAATAAAATAAAATTTTCACCATCATCAACAACAGCAACAGCAACAAAAAATGAAAACATGGGGCAGGTGCCATGGCACATGCCTGTAATCCCAGTGACTGGGGAGTCTGAGGAAGGATCCCAAGTCCCAGGCCAGAGGCAGCCTGTGCAACTTAATAAGACCATGTCTCAAAATAAAAAATAAAAAGGGGTTTTGGGTACACCTCAGTGATAAGAGCACTAGCCTAGCATGTGTGAGGTACTGAGTTCAAAGCTTGAGTACTATAAAACAAACTACAAAACACACACACAAACAAAAAAACCCAAAACCACAACAACCCAAAGTGTCCAAAAGCAGTCATTTTAGGTTACACATTTACCAAAATTTATGTTCCTAGGAATGTTGTTGTTAGGTGCCGTGGAGTCGTGTCCGACTCATAGCGACCCTTATAGAGTTTTCAATGGCTGATTGTTTCAGGATTGCCTTGGAAGTGGATTGCCACATCCTTCTTCCATTTTTGCGGTGCTGGGAATCAAACTCAGGACCTCAGAGACTGCAGAGTGGCACTCTACCAACTGAGCTAAATTCTAGCCTGTGCCTAGAAATATATACCCTTAATTCAAAACAAAAATTGGTATGTAAATATACTAGTATTTGCCACACCTACCACTACTTCTGTGGGTCACTAATTTTTGTATTATGAAGCTCAATGTCAAATAAGTTCACAAAATTAAGCAAATTTTAATTTCTTTACTGTAAGTCTTTTTTCAAAGTCATTAATAACTTTGTATGAGTTGTAAATCTTTAAAAGAATATTTAATATACAATATTTCCCCAAACCTATTTAACTATGCAACTTTGGGGGGGGTGTTCTGGACAGTGCTCCAAATAACATTCTTTAGAAAATATATATTTATAAAAAGACACTCTACAGATACCTTGTATTTAATGGTAACATTTATAAGGAAGTTGTTAAACCAGCACAGACTAACGAACTCAGAATGTAGAAGAAATTAAAACGTCAAGGCTGGATTTTCAAGTATTTGTGGGCACAGAAAGGTATAAAGAAGTAAGACTTTCATGTCTCACAGCATGTATAATTTACAAGCAGCAGAGCCAGAGATAGACATAGCATGAGAATTACAATGTAAAAGAATAGTCAAGTATTCAGAACTGAAATAGAAGCTAGAGATACCTAGCACAGATTTATTTTACATATTAAGAAAATGAGGCTTAATGTCATTACCTATAATTCTAGAGAATTAGGGTTAGAATTTTTATAAACGTAATTTTTTCGTGATAATTTAACAATGCTACCCTTTGTTTTTGTTTGTTTGTTTTAGAAAGGGTTACTTTATTTTCTATTTTGTTTGTTTATCGGGACGGGAGTTTAATTCAGTTGGAAGAGTGCCTGCCCTGAGGGCCTAGGTTCAATCCCCAGCACCACAAAAAATGGGACAAGGGCCTGGCAGCCCACTCCCCAAACAACCTGAAATAATCAACCACTGAAAACCCTATATATAGCAGAGAAGCACTGACAATAGTACGGGGCACGGCACAGTGTTAGGTAGTGTTTCATTCTGTTGTACGAAGGGTCATATTGTGAGTTGGACCCAACTCAAGGGCAGTTAATAACAATTCATTTATTGAGACACAGTCTTATTATGTAGCCTAGGATGGCCTGCAATGTGAGATAATCCCACCACAGCCATCTGAGTGCTGGGATTACAAGTATGTACCATCACAACTAGCACAGAATAGGTTCCCTTAAATGAACTATATATGCCCTCAGTATTCCCCCCACCCCCCATATGGCATTTTCAAATGTCACTCATGGCACACACCCCTACTAAAAAGTCTGGCCTCAATTTGGCCAACTATAATTGGTTAGCATGAGAACTAAACATCTAGTTTGTCACCATCATTTTGTCCCAATCAGCTAAACTTCCAAGTACATTTTATATATAAACATATAAATTACACAGTAGTTTTTAAATGCCACCTCTTTTAAAAACACCTACCTCATACACTGCAGTAAGATCTCTAAAAAAACTTTTGGCTCCATTTAACAAAGCTTCATTCTCTGGACATAATACAACATAGGCTATATCTCTTTGAGATCCATAAGGTTCCAGCATAAGTCTCTCCCAATAAGGGAGAGCAAATGGAGAAAGCACCAGAAAATCATAATCATAACCCAACAAAAATGTGGGAATTGGCAGTGGTTCCGGAGATTCATCAGTTCCTAAATAAGAAAGATGTATTTTAAGAAAACACTTAAAATCAAGACATGTCTCCTTTTTATTTAAATGTCAAAAGTTAATAAGTAATCCTGGCACAGTGGCTCATGCCAGTAATCCTAGCTACTTGGGAGACTCAGCAGGAGGATCACAAGTTCCAGGAAAAGAGGAAGTCTACACAGCTTAGCAAGACCCTGTCTCAAAACATAAAATAAAAAAAGGGGGTGGGGATGCTGTTCAGTGGTAGACCACTTGCTTAGCATGTGTGAGGCCCTGGGTTTAACCTCTAGTATGGGGGAGGGGGGGAAGTTATTAGTAAAAACATTTTATTAGAGAAAAAAATACTTAAAATTAGGAACTAAGGCTTTTCCAGAATTAGGAATTTCCTAAACAGTCTGTAAAACATATATGATTACCTTAATTTAAAAGTAAAAAATTAATTTGAATGGAAAAACTCAGAAGTACAGTGAGAAAACATGTAAAGAGGTTTTAACTTATTTTATTTTTAATATACTTGGACTAGGGAAAGTATTCCTAATAATAAGCAAAACTTATTCATTAAAAATTAATCTGACTATATAAATTTAAATTTTTGGCATAAAAACTATACTATAAGAGAAGTCAAATGATTTAACAACAAAGTGGAAAAATATTCTGCAGTGAATATGATAAGCAGCTAATTTCTTTCCTATAGAAAGGGGACTTATAAAGCTATGACAAAGTAGTAAGATCTACCAAGCTGGGCATAGTGTCATACACCTGTAATCCCAAAGACTCAGAAGGCAGAAGCAGAAAGATCATGAGTTCGATGTCACAGGCAGCCTGTGTAACTTACTGAACTGCTGACTCAAAATAAAGAATATAAAATGAGTTAAAGGTGAAGCCCAATGATAGAGCATTTGAAAAGTGTGGGGCCCTGGGTTCAACCCCCCAGAATTGGGAAGGGTAATCTACCATATGGCATTGTACAGGAGTCAAAATTACTGTACTTTATACTTAAAAAGTTAGTTGAAAGGGTAGATCTTTGGTTAAGTATTCCTGCCAAAAAATATTTTTTTAGGAAAAGAAAATGGCAATAATCTTATAGAAAAATAGGCTGAGGATATGATCAAAGACTATAAGAACATAAATAACTTTTATACATATGAAGATATTCAATCTCAAGAGAAAGTAATTTAAAATTGATAATAGCAAACAATTATAACAGTATATGCTAGGTAATGGCCGAAGCTCTTTATATCTACTATATTCTCATGTAATCCTTGTAAAAACCATACAAGGCAGAAACTGTCACTAAACTCATTTGAAAGATGAGAAAACAGGAACAGAAAAGCTAAACAACTTATCCAATATCATAAAATGATATCCAATATCATAAAAGTAGCACATTAAGAATTTGAACCCAGGAAATCTACCCTCACAGTCTATACCATTCAATCTCTCAAACTATAATGAAATAACCATTTTTCACACACCTACTCAGCACCCTCTTGGCAAGGTTTGGGGAAACAGACATTTAACTGGTAGAATTTAAGCTGCTATTATAGAGTGTATTTAGCAAGGTACTTTTTAAAATACACACATACTTTAAGCCAAGAATGTATGCATTATTGAAAAGTAGTTGTAGGATAATGAAGGGAACAATCTACATGTCCATAAACAGAACATTGATAAAATACATTACCATATGAAAAAATAATGGAATACATGCAGCCATTAAGGGGAAAACAAAAAAAGCAAGAAAGAAAGAAAGGAAAGGAAAGGACTCTATATGTATTGCTAGAAATTATTTTAAGCCAAGTATGGTGGCACTGGCCTGTAGGCCCAGCCCTTGGGAGAAGAAAGAGGTAAGAGGATCACAAATTTGAGGCCAAAGGCAGGCTGCATAATTTAATGAGACTCTTAACTCAAAATAAAATTTAAAATGCGCTGAAGGTACAGCCTGGAGGTAGAGCACTTGCAAAATATGTGCAAGGCCCTGGGTTCAACCCTCTAGGACACAGGGGAAAAAAAGAAAAATTATCTCCCAAACCAGTAAGGTGCAGAAATAGATATATATCTATCCTGATTTTTAAAGGAATGTAAAAGTTTGTACTAAAAAATGTTACCATTAACCCGCATTTTTCACAGAATATCAGTTTATGTGACATTTTAAATTATTGAGCCATTACTAAAAGGAAGAAAAGGAAAGTAGGCAAGTCTGCTTCTGTAGATAGTGTATTCTGAAATTATACACAGAAATCAAAGATTTCAACGTTAAGAACTACTATTCTAGGGATAGGGGTTTGGCTCAGTGGTGGAGTGCTTGTATAGCATGCCTGCGGTGGAAGGTAGGAAGGAGGGAGGGAAGGAAGAAAAGAATTTTGGAAGGAATGAATGAATTTAGGAAGGAAGGAAAGAAGGAAAGAAAGAAGGAAAGAAGGTAAGAAGGAAGGAAGGAAAGAAAGAAGAAAAGAAGGAACAAATGAACTATTATTCCAAATATATTTTATAACCTGCAATTATACCTTACCTTTCAGAGACAATCTTCAACAAATAATTCATATATTCTGAATGGTCTTTTCCATCATAGTTTATCATTAATCTTCTGCATAAATACTGAGAGTATTCATTTGCTACTTTTGTCACAAATAGCAAACAACTGTTTTTCCTAAATTTTTTAAAAAATGAAGACCTTGAGGCCTTGTATCACTACTATTACTCTCTAGCTCCTTCCAATCCCCACTTCTCATTCAATTATGTAAAATAATTTAGGAACAAAGTATTTTTGTGGTTTTAAAAAAAATCTTAGCAGCACAACCTTTTCTTCACATAAAATCTTACTAGGAAACTGAATATGGAAAAACAGGTCTAATGAAGCTACTCCTATTAAAGTGTGATTAGATAATCCAGGAAAATTGAACACTGGAAATGCTGAAAAGAGAGGGAAGAGTTGGAAATGTCAGACACAGAGGTCTTAAGTATACACAATGAAAACATTTAAGGAGGACAGATGTGCTTATTCCAGTTGCGCACAGATCTGAGGAATGACATAAAATCAGTCATTACATATCACCATAAATTACTTACCATAAGAACCTCGACCAGCCATTTTATGAAATTGTTGCCAAGTGAGAGGACCCTGAACACCCCAAGGTCTTACTGTTCTTTTTTTCTGAATAGCATCCTGAAGAACTGGCTGAAGAGAGAGGAGCATTCGAAGTATATCCTGCGAGCACTGCATACTCACATCTACAAGTATTAAAAAAAAAAAGTCAGTTATAATTACTACTGACAATATAAAATTTTAAAGTAAGTTAATTTTAAGGTATTGAGAAATATATCTAGGGAAATTTAGCTCATCATCAAGAAGATTAAATATCTGCTTGTGCAGAGAAATATATAAAATTCTACCCAAGTGGTTCTTCAGGACTGAGATATATTTAGCTCAGTGGTAGTACATACAGTTAGCATGAATGAAGTGCCAGATTCAGCCTAGCACCAAAAAACAAAAAACAAAACAAAAAAACCCCCAGTTCTTTCAGATACTTAAAATGCCATATTCAAAATTCACTGGGACTCATCTCCATGAAAACATTCACTACCTAATTTATAAATTAATCAAATAAAATTTCCTTTTTGCATTTATCTTGATCGTTTCTGGTACTTACAGATATTTTACCAGGAAGAATTCTGTCTCACATTAAAATGGGTTATAAATTGTGTCCCTTCAATACCCTCACTATGGTACAATGATCAGACAGATAAAACTGGTTATAATAATTTGAGAAAAATAGATTGTAACAATTCAAAAAAACAGGGCTGAGGGTACGGTTTAGTGGTAGAGCATTTGTTCAGTTTAATCCCCAGAACTACAAAAACAAAGAGCAATTCTAAAATACAGAACATGTACAGTAACAGATGAACTTACATTGCTAATAAGTATGTTATCCATAGCTTTTTTTATAAACCTAAATTTACAGATTTTCATAATGTTTTAATTGCATTTCTGGCCAACTATCAGAATCAGTACAAAAGTGTCAAATAGCTTAAGTGTCAAATGGCTTAAAAAAAAAACAAACACAAATACAGATATAATTAATCTAACCCCTAGATGGTTCAATTGTACCATTAAGCCTGTTTGAGCATACAGTTACATTAAATCATTCAATTTTAATTACCACTACCTCATTTTTCACTGGCTTTCATTTCCTATAACTAAACAGTGTACAAAAACAGAAGTAACTTAATTCCAAAGATGATGCTTAATAATAATCATGCTTAAACTATTATATGCATATATTCTAATATTGTTTAGTCATTAAAAGTGATCAGAACTATATAACATGGACTAGACTAATATCCCCCACACGTCTGTCAGTTTGCCGCACTGTGGGGGCTTACGCGTTGTGATGAAGCTGAGAGCTCTGCCACTGTAACCTTAGACATGAGCAAGGTTACCCATGGTGGACAGGTTTTCAGCTGAGCTTCCAGACTAACACAGACGAGGGAGTAGGACCTGGCGAGCCACTCCCGAAACAACTAGCCATTGAGAACCCTATGGATAGCAAGAGACACTGTCAGATACAGTGCTGGAAAATGAGACCCCCAGGTTGGAAGGCACTCAAAAGACTACTGGGGAAGAGTTGCCTCCTCCAAGTAGAGTCTACCGTGATGACGGAAATGGAGTAAAACCCCACGATGCTCAACTTGCTGGTGTGGCACGACTCAAAATGAGGAGAAACAACTGTAAACATCCATTAATAATTGGAACATGGAATGTACGTAGTATGAATCTAGGCAAGTTAGAAATTGTTAAAAGAGAAATGGATCGCATAAACATTGACATTCTAGGCATCAGTGAGCTAAAATGGACCGGCATAGGCCATTTTGAGTCAGACAATCATATGGTCTACTATGC
>VMDO01018047.1:0-43232 GCA_007922755.1 Pedetes capensis
CAAGTTCAAACTGAAGCTGAAGAAAATTAGAACAAGTATATGAGAGCCACGGTATGACCTTGAGTATATCCCACCTGAGTTCAGAGACCACCTCAAAAATAGGTTTAATGCATTAGACACAAATGATAGGAGACCAGAAGAGTTGTGGCATGACATAAAAGATATCATTCAAGAAGGAAGCAAAAAGTTCTTAAAAAGAAAAAAACAAAAGACCAAATTACATGTCAAAAGAGACAGTACAACTTGCCCTTGAACGTCCAGCAGCTAAAGTAAAAGGAAGACATGATGAAGTTAAGGAATTAAACAGATTTCAGAAGGCAGCTTGAGAAGACAAAAACAAATATTATAATGACATGTGCAAGGAGCTGTAGGCAGAAAACCAAAAGGGAAGAATACCCTCTGTGTTTCTCAAGCTTAAGGAAGTGAAGAAAAAATTCAAGCCTCGAGTGGCAGTAGTGAAAGATTCTACAGGAAAAATATTAAATGATACAGGAAACATCAAAAGAAGATGGGAGGAATACACAGTCATTATACAAGAAAGAATTGGTAGATGACCAATCATTCCAAGAGTTTGTATATGAAGAGGAACCAATGGTGTTGAAGGATGAAGTGGAAGCTGCCTTGAAAGAACTGGTGAAGCACAAGGCTCCAGGAATTGATGGGATACCAACAGAGATGTTTCAACAAACAGATGCAGCACTGGAGGTGTTAATATGTTTATGCCAACAGATTTGGAAAACTGCTACTTGGCCAACTGACTGGAAGAGATCCATATTTGTGCCTATTCCCAAAAAAGGGGATCCAACTGAATGTGCAAACTATCAGACAATATCATTAATATTGCACACAAGCAAAATTCTACTGAAGATCATTCAGAAGTGACTGCAGCACTATATAGACAGGGAATTACCGGAAAATCAAGCGGGATTCAGAAGAAGGCGGGAATCAGGGACATCATTGCTGATGTCAGGTGGATATTAGCTGAAAGCAGAGAATATTAGAAAGATGTCTATCTATGTTTTATTGACTATGCGAAGGCATTTGATTGTATGGATCATAACAAAGTATGGATAACACTTCAGAAAATGGGAATACCAGAATACCTAATTGTGCTCATGAGAAATCTGTACATGAACCAGGAGGCAGTTGTTCAAATAGAACAAGGAAACACTGCGTGGTTTAAAGTTGAGAAAGGCATGCGCCAGGGCTGTATACTTTTACCCTATTTCTTCAATTTATACACTGAGCAAATAATCTGAGAAGCTGGACTTTATGAGGAAGAACGTGGCATCAAGATTGGAGGAAGACTCATTAACAACCTGCATTATGCAGATGACACCACTCTGCTTGCTGAAAGTGAAGAGGATTTAAAACATTTACTGATGAAGATCAAAGATCATAGCCTTCAATATGGGTTACGACTAAACATCAACAAAACAAAACTCCTTATGACTGGGTCAGTACACAGCTTCACAATAAATGGAGAAAAGATTGAGGTTGTCCAAGATTTTGCTTTGCTTGGCTCTATAATCAACACCCGTGGAAGCAGCAGTCAAGAAATCAAAAGACGCAATGCTCTAGGAAAAGCTGTGGCAAAGGATCTCTTTAGAGTATTGAAAAGCAAAGATGTCACATTGATGACGAAGGTGCCATGGTATTTTCAATAGCATCATATGGTTGTGAAAGCTGGACATTGAACAAGAGAGACAGGAGAAGAATTGATGCTTTTGAATTGTGGAGCTGGAGACATCTACTGAACATACCATGACTGCCAAAAGAACCAACAAATCTGTCCTAGAAGAATTGCAACCAGAGTGCTCCTTGGAAGCAAGAATGGCCAGACTGCATCTTACATATTTCAGACATGTAGTCAGGAGAGATCAATCCCTGGAGAGGACATCATGTTTGGGAGAGTGGCAGGTCAACGCAAAAGAGGAAAACCGTCTACCAGATGGATTGACATGGTGTCTGCAACAATGGGCTTAAACATAAATAAGATCATTTGCCTGGCGCAGAATCGGCAAGTGTTTTGATCTGCTGTACATAGGGTCGCTATGAGTTGGACTCGACTCGACGGCACCTAACAACAACAACATGTCACTAAAATGCCACTTGTTAAGTAAAGGCTACTACCCAACTGAGTTTATGGAAGAGACATATAAAAATACCAAACAAGACCTTTATATAGGAAAAAAGGACTGTCCATTCTTGACTTCTACCTAGGATTTAAATCTTAGTTACTCTTCCCTCAGAGGCTTAAGTTCAAGTCTGATTCTCTTCATAGAAGCTCTGATGTTTACTAAAATCAGTCCATTTCTGTTGCTTGCCTACTTTCTTAATGTTCTTAATGGTTTTGTTATTTACTTATTCATTTAGTGATACTGAGGGTTTTGAACTCAGGGTCTTGCACATGCCAGGTAGGTGTTCCACCACTAAACCACATCCTCAGCCCCTCTTAAGGGTTTAAAAGCAGATATAAAAATGGCTGTATGCACTGCTATGACCAACTGGTCTACTAGTCACAAATTGGGAAGACCTCTTTTGAAGATCCCCGCATATTATGAGGACTAAGGTGGTACCAATTCATAACTAACCAAGGTAATGAAGAGCCCACATGAAGTTAAACTCAAGTAACCCAACATTTGCTTTTTACATAGCTGATTTAACATATCTGTTCAGCAGTGATCAATATCAAGATGAATGTTCTGAGTGCCCCCTGCTTTTATTCCCTGTCAAACTGGCATTTAAGAAGGAGTTGTGGCAAAATACAGGAGCAAAGAAGGAGCAATACAAAGTATGTATACTCTGTGATCTAAGATTAGTATGTTCACTTGAAGAAAAAAAATGGTTCTGGATAATGGTACAATCTAAACCATTTCCATCTTCTATTTCAAGCCAAAGATGGCATCATTAACAGAAGAGCAGGTACTATAGCTCGGGAACTGGTAAGCAAGAGCCTCTGAGTTAAATGAGTCCCCCAAATTTTCCACTAATTAGCACCATTGCCTCCTGTTTCCTACATCAATGGTTTGCAAACTCAAACCAGAGTTAGAATCCCTGAAGGGCTTGTAAAATGCACATAGCTGGACTTTAACCACCAGAGTTTCTGATTTAGTGGCACGGAGATGGGACCTTGGCTTTGAATTTCTAACAGGTTATTAGATGACATTAATGCTAGGTTAGGAGCCATACTTTGAGAAATCCTGTCTAAACCAGATTTTATCCACAATTTTCAGGGTGAGACTATACTCTGTAACATCTAAAAGTTCTTCAACACAATCCAGTCACATTTAAATACCACCAAAACATAGCTTTTAGTCTTAGGAACCTGACCTAGCAAAACAGATCCGAGTTTAAAAATTAATGGTGCAAGACCGTTGGCATAACAAGTGCATATGATAAACCCACCTACAACAATCTCAGTTAATTGTCACTGAGGCTTAGGTACAGGAGTGAAAACACTAGATATATCTGATGTGATTCTAACTTGAGCTCTTGAGATATTCTTAGAAGCACAATAGACACCATCTGAACCCTGAAGAGTGACTCTATGTCTCAGTTACCTGATGACACAAATACCATTTATCAAATTCTCCAAGGAAGACTGAAACCTTGCTACCTCAAGTATGCCTAGTGGGAGCTGGGCATGGTGGCGCACGCCTGTTATCCCAGTGGCTCGGGAGGCAGAGGTAGGAGGATTGCAAGTTTAAGACCAGAGGCAGTCTGTGTAACTTGGCGAGACCCTGTCTCAAAAAGTAAAAAAACATGGGCCAGGGGTGCAGCTCAGTGGTCCAGCACTTGCAAAGAATGCAAGTGTGAGGCCCTGGGTTCAACCCCCAGTACAAAAAAAAAAAAAAAAAAAGTATGGTCAGTGAACTGGCAGCATGGGCACTTCCTGGAAGCCAGTTAAAAAGCCCAATCTTCAGGCCCACATTTGACTTACCATTTAAAATTCATATTTTATCAACGACTATGGGCCTATAATGTGACTCCCAGGGACAATAAAGTGTGAGAAGCTGGACTAAAGGACAGTCTAACAGACAGGGGAAACTCTGTAATGTTCATTCTAGAAAGTACCTGACCAAACAATTGGATTCTTCCATCTTCATGGAAAAAAACAAACAAAAAAACTTTGAATTTTAAACAGCAGACTTTTAACATTATCCCTAAACTAAGGAAAATCAAAGGTTAGGGGTCCTCTCATCTGGCCAACCTGATTTTCTGACCGTGTACATTAACATCCTATATTTACAAAAGTTCCCACAGAGCATACCAGCTATAAAAATCCCTGATAAGAACAGCTTCCCTCCACTACTTCTAGATCTTTTAGCCTATGATCTTGAAGTGACAGAAACGTTACTAAATGTTTTTATTTATTCCAATAGTTCAATTTCAGTATGTAGGTAAAGGAATACGATGGCTTAAATACTCAGTTGTAGAACTAAAAGAACATTCCTTATAATAGAACGCAGGACCTTGCTCTCTTCAAAGGGAGACAGGCTTAGTTTTCCTCAAGTCCCACATAAGATTAGTAGAATGCTGAGAAACATGTAAGAGCACTACCCTAACACTGCCTAAACATTACCCTAAAATTACCATGAGGTAAATTCTCTTGAATGGAATACAAAATAAACCTATTTCCAACTAGATTTGGTTGAGAAGGCTATTAAATCTAAGCCTCACCGTCATTAAAGCAAAAACAGAAATGCTTTTCTTAACCAGTTCTTCAAGGCACATTTGAGTATGACAGAATTAGTAGGTTGAATTGTCAAAAATGGACAATCAGCCTAATGTGGTGGTATAACCCAATAAAGGCTTTCCTCCCCTTCCCCCCCTCCCCTCCCTTCCCTTTCTTTCTTTCCCAGTACTGGGGGTTGAACCCAGGGCCTTGAGCCTGCATGCTTTGCAAGTGCTGGACTGTTGAGCTGCATCCCCAGCCCATTTTTTTTACTTTTTGAGACAAGGTCGCACTAAATTACATGGACTGCCTCTGGTCTCGAACTTGTGACCCTCCTGCCTCTGCCTCCCAACTCGCTGGAATTATAGGCGTGTGCCACCACACCTGGCTTAAACCAATAATTTCAGCACACAGGAAGCAGGGGGATAAAGGCCTCCTAAGTGCTGGGATACAGGCATGTGCCACCACATCCAGCTAATACTAAGCTTCTTAATCTTTACTACAAACAAATATAAATCCTATCCCAAGAGAAACTAATAATATCTTCCTAAAAATTACTTAAGTATAAAGATGGAGATATTCATGAAGATGTATTAGACATGCCACCCTCTGATCAGTATGTGAAAGTGATTCAAAAGCCTCTCTTCTGGGACTCTTCAAGTAGATTACCAAATACAACTTTAATTTAAAAAGTGCTAAAGCTGGGCACAGTAGCTCACACCTGTAATCCCAGCAACTCAGGAGGAGGAAGCAGGAGGATTTCAAATTCCAGGTCAGAGGCAGCCTGTGTAACTTAGCAAGGTCCTATCTCAAGATAAGAAATAAAAAAATGGGCTAGGGGTGCAGCTGGATGGTAGAGTACTTGGAAAGCCCTGGGTTCAACCCCTACGCACTATAAAAATAAATAAAAATAAAAAAGTGCTAGGAAATTTGAAAGCACATAACTTTGCAAGCAGTTCAAATCAGTTTCCTTTCATTTGATAAGCTTGTCTCCAAGTGCCTGAATGTTAGAATCCACCTGTCAACATTTTAGGCAATGAATTTAAGTTGTGAAGCACTCCTCAAGCACTCTTGCATTTGAGAGGATCTACATTTGGAAAGATTAAATCTGAATGCAGAACTCAAAAGCTTTCCAGATTTCCATCAAATTATATCCTGACATGCCAAAATAAATTATTCTAAGATAGCAATTCACCCAGGACCCTTTTATACCTGAACACCTCTCTGTTCTGTTTCCTTAAATGCTGAAAATGACTATCTGACACCATTTGACATTTTATCAACCAGGTAATTGTGGCTCCAGTACATAAACAAGGCCACCTGTAATCATATCCTTGGAAGATAGGAACAATAAGCTTTGCTAGAGTCCATGACAGGTTATGTAGCAAGGAAATATAGACATGGGCTCAATCAGGACATACTCCCTCTCATCAACAGACCCAATTGCTTTGCACTTGAAGTGCATTTTACAAGCTCCAGCCCAGAACATTTCAGGAAGCCAGAAGTCAATTTACAGCTCAGTCCTATCAACCTCTTCAGAAACATTCAGTAGTCAACAAGATATTGATGCAGTATCTTTAAAAAATACATGACCTTGAGGTGATTCCTGAGCCACCCTCTACCTAGAGCAGTTATCAACATGAACAGTTTAGTATCACTGTAAGTTCTTGGCTAAGGAAGATATGATCAAAGACTTAGTTTTGATAGTACATATCTAATTTGTTACAGAAAGTAAAAAACAATTTAAAAAATCCAGTTACCCTAGCAAGCCCACTCCTATCTGGAGTTGCCTCTCTAGGAAACATCAATACAGAGCACACCGATTCTGTGAGGCATCCTGAGCTGGACTCCTCAACCTGCAGCATGTAAGGCAATGATATACCAATTACACAGCTATTACACCATAGACTAATCCACAAATTCACACAGGGTCTGAGTCAACATGCATGTCATCTACAGGCTTCTTAGAAGCAAAGTTCAGTTTAAACTCTTGGTATTAACACTTCCAGAAAAGTGTTCAAAACAATGTTTTACTAAATTTATTTAGTCCATGCAGTGAGTCAGAACAAGACTATCACTTTAAATAATACCAACGAAATACCTACACAATGTTACTATACTTCCCACTTATAAAGAAACACTACTTAATTAGTAACAAAACCTACTTTTGTGTAGCGATGGGGGGATTTGGAGGTTGGCAGCTTCTTCAGGTCAAGGAAAGCATCTCCATTTTCTGTTTCACCTACACTTCTATCCATGGCTTCTTGGGCTATAACTTTTTGCACCTGGAAGATAAATCAGTACAATACTGTCTCAGAGAAAAGTAAGTTTTCACAAGTCTTGCCGGCTTAAGAAATTGAAACTTTGATCTTTAAATAGTTAAAAAAAAAAAAAAAAGCCCCCACCCCAAAATTATGGTATGAACTAGACCGAGCTGGAAATAGAACCACTGGGACTTAGTTACTCCTAGTAAAATATTCTAAGCATTCATAGGGAAAGGAAAGCAGAAGTGGAAGGGGCCCAATTCAGGGTAAAACCTTATTAAGCAGCTTTAATACAAAAGGAAACCAATATAGTCGCTGGTACGTATGGAGCCCGATCAGAGAGAGAGTGGTGGAGAAGTTTCCCTGATTGGGTGGCAAGCAAGAGACTGGCTGGGGCTGCGGATCGGGCAAGTTGGGCTGTTGTAAATTGCCTGTCACTTGTCAATGGACGGCGCCAGCTGCCCCTTGTTATCCGAGGATCAAAGGATGAAGACGGGGCCCAGGCGCCCCTTGCCCAGGCGGCCGCACCTGTGGCCATGTCAGGGGCGTACATGACAAGGGAAGGGCGAGTGCTGGCTTCAGTTCCCGAACGCAGCTTCCCCAGACCAACCCCCGGCCCCTAGCGTAGGCCCTGGCCAGGCGGCCTCTTCGGGAGGAAGGGCGGAGACGGTACTCACTGAGGGGAGGCGGGCCAGAGGGAGCACGGAGGCCAAGTCCCCCAGCCAGGGCGCTTCGAGCCGAAGCTGGCGCAGGCCCGCCGCCCTTCGCCCCAGCCTGGCGGCTCGGGCCCCTCCAGCCCGCCCGCTGCCCGCCGGCCGCCCCGCGGGCCTCGCGCCCCTGCCCACCCCCCGCGCGCGCCCCAGCTCACGCACGCGAGCAGGGGAACAGCGCCCCCGGGCCCCCTCTCCTTCCGCAGGCCTGGCGCACGGCGCCCCGGACCCCGCCGCCGGACCCTTACTCGGTGCCTCTGCCGCCCGGCGGCCCCGCGCCTCGGCCGCCGCTCCCCGCGGCCTTCGCTCTCGCTCCCCCCACCAGCTCGGGCTGTCTCTCTTCAGCCGCCGTAACCGCGACCCAGCCCTCCGCCCCTCCTCTCCCGCCCACTCCTCCTTAATAACTCCCTCGGCACACCGGGCCCCAGCACCGCCTTCGCCGCCGCGCGCCCGGATGTGAGGTGGCCGCGGCAGTGCCGGGAGGAAAAGCTAGGCCTCGCGGAGCGGTGCCCGGGCGCCGGCCTCTGCGCAGGCTCGGCGGCGGGCGGGCGGTGGCTGGAAGGAGGCGGCGGCGGCGGGGAGAAGAGCGCCGCGAGGATACCAGATGCTCGTGCCCATGCGCTCAGGCGGTCGCTGTGGGCAGCCCCGGGGACCGTACCGCGTTCCCACGCGCAATGAGAGGGCGGAGCGGGCACCGGGAAGGCGGTGGCTAGGTGGGCCTAGGGTGTTGCCGAAGTCCCGCTGGTACTTTGGCAGCAAGAATCTGAGTTAGGGGAAGTCAGCTACTTTTACTAGTTGCGTGATCTTGGGTAAAGCTCTTATTTTTCATTATTCTTTCTAAAATGGTCTCTGAATTTATGAGGAAGAGGATTAGTGTGGGTTGGTGCATTAATAAACAAACTTAGAATTACCACTGACACAGGTAGAGGTGACTGACAAACTCATTGAAATATTCGTTCCCAGCCATAATCTGAATCTTTACCCTTCCCCTTCCTGTGCAGGCTAAGGAAACATATTTGGGGGTAGGGGGAATGAGATGGCGAATGTCAAAAGCTTAGCTCGTGTGCGGAGGCTCAAGCTAACAGAAAGTGCAGACGCAAATAAGTCAACACTGCGAAGAACTGCCAGGCTGGGGCGATCACATGTGGGCTCATCTGCAGGAATAACGCGAGCTACCATTTCTGCACAGTGGGACTGCCTAGAGTTGTGATCCCATTCTTGGGAGTGAGGGGAGAGATTTTTCCGCTGGAAAGCGAATCCAGGCGTCTTGGCGCATACCTGTAATCCCAGCTAGTGGAGAACTTGAGATGCAAGGATCCTGTGTTCAAGGCCAGTCTGGACAACAGGGTGAAACCTTTAAAAAGAAGGCAGGAGGCAGTGAAGCCTACTTTTCTTTCAAGAGGTCTTTCCACATCACTTCACTTCGGAAATTAGGGGGTTAGGCGATGAGTGGTCACTGAGCTCCCTTCTTGTGAACCTGGCAAAGAAGAAAGCAATGATTGCATTTTTCTTTTCTCCTGTAATACTGAATAAAATCTGTTTCTTACAAACGATCTTTTCTCTGCAGGCAAGAGACAGAAACGTTTGCAATTGGGTCCTAAGTATACGGTCACCTACAGGCTGTGAAGAGTTACCTGAAAAATGGGAAGATAACTAACAGAGCAGTTGTCAAGATTAAATATGACAAGGTGGGTAAAAAGCCTTAAAGAACCACTATAAAGCTTCTGTGTCTTTTTTGAAGAAAAAAAAATTTTTAAATTTCCCCTATACAGACACACTGTAGGTGACTGAGCGATAGTTGTTTTTATTATTTTTAAAAACAAAGTTTTGAGCTGGGCGTGGTGGCTCACATCTGTAATCACGGCAACTTGTGAGGCAGAGCCAGGAGCTTCCCAAAGTCCGAGGTCAGAGGAAGCCTGGTAATGCAGCAAGACCTTGACTCAAAATAAAAATAAATAAATAAATAAATAAAGGGCTGGGACAGCAGCCCAGTGGTAGAGTACTTGCTAAGTATATATGAGGCCCTGGGTTCAACCCCCAAGTATGGCAAACAACAAACAAAACACAAACCCAGTTTCCCTGGCTGGAGATGTAACTCAGTCAAAAAGCGCTTGCCTACCATGATGGAGGCCCTAGATTTGATCTTCAGCACTGTGCAACAACAACAAAAACATCAAAATCAAGCTTTCTTTGGAATCTTGGTTCTTCCTAAAGCCATGAGAAATAGGACTAATACCTTTGCCATTAGGAAGTATAGAAAGGTTTTTTGGTGGTGGTGTGGTGTAGGGGAGACTGCTGATGATCAGACATAGGACCACCAGCATGCTCTGCAAGTGCTCTTCCACTGGGCTACATTCCTGGCCTGAAATGGATTTTTCTTGAAGCTACTAAGTCCTGGCTCTGCCACTCCTTGTGAAATCTGAAGCAGTCATTTTACCACACTAGCCATCAGTCTCTTCTGTCAGCAAGGGATAGCAGGATCTACTTTTCAATCCTGTAGAAGGAATTAGCGGTAATAACTAAAAACTGGGGGCTTGGAGATGTAGTTTGATGGTAGGCCCTGGGTTAAATTGCAAGCATCACCAAAAAACAAATATTGCCCCCCTCCCCCTGCCCCACCAGTACTTAGGGGTTGAAGCAGGGCCTCACACATACTTTGCATGTGGGGGGAAACCCTCACTACCACTAGGGGCTGTACCCCACCAGCCCATTTTTTATTTTTTTATTTTGAGACAGTGTCTCTTTAAATTGCACAGGCTGCCGCCAACTCAAGAACCTCCTGCCACAGCCTCCAAAGTGGCTTGGATTACTGGCGTGTGCTACCACATCCTGCTTACCAAAAATCAAATTCTGAACTTATTTCTTATTGTGTAATAAGCCACCCCAAAACTCAGAGGCTTAAACCACTGTTTTGTTCCCAAATTTGTAAACTGGGTTGGTACCAGCTAAGATAGCTTGTCTCTGCTACATTCAGCATCAGCTGGGGGAGCTTAAAGGCTGAGGGCTAGGATCACCTAACGGCTTTCATGTACCACTGGAATTTTGGGTCGAATGGTTATACATAGCCTCTGTGGCCTAAGCTTTGGTTTCTAAGGTTGAGTTTCCATAGAGAAAAGAGGGCCAGATAGTAGTTGCTGCATTGCCTTTTTATTTATTTATTTTTCCTATGCTGTGCTGCCTACAGCTGTAGCTCTGTGGCATCCAATCCCACCAGATCTTGGAAGCTAAGCAGGATTGGACATGGTTAGTACTTGGATGGGAGACTGCCAGGGAACACCAGGTGCTGTGGGCTTGGGAGACGGACCCCCTCCCAAAAATCAACCCGCCATTGAAAACCCTATGAACAGCAGAAAAGCACTGACAATGGTGTTTCACCTGTTGTAGGCAGGATCGCTATGAGTCGGATACTGACTCGATGGCACCTAACCACAAACAAATGCTGTGCTAGAAATTGAACCCAGGCTAGGCAGGGCCTCTACCACTGAAGTACACTCCCAGCCCTACATTGCCTTTTCCTAACCTATTCTTGAAGTCACTCAGTGTTCTGCCATATGCTACATTTTGTTCCTTAGAAAAGACTTATTAAGGCTGGCCTGCTTCAAGGGGAAGAGACTTAGAAACCACTTTTATATGGGACAATGTCAAAGAACTTGTAAACATGTCCTAAAACCACCATAGACCATATATGAAATCAGTGTTCAAGGCATTGTTGCTATCACAATTGTGGCCTGGAACTAATTTCCTGAGCCCTCTGTTCTATCCTAGTTAGGACCTACTCTTCTACTAGGCCCTTTCTTAATGTCTGGTGAAATTTTGGCCTCAATTTTCTTCTCAAAGTCTCAGTTTGACCTGTATAAGAAGAAGACAATTATTACCTAGGAATAAAGGTACTAATTTACTAAAGAAGGGCACCCATAATCATATTTCACCCTTGCCATGCCTAAGCTAGATATTTACTAATTTTTGTTTCATTGTAGATCTTTTGCATGTTACTATTAGCCAGGTGGCTGAGATGATAAACAGGCTGAGATGTAGAGGGGTATGAACAAGTCCTGGCCTTTATTTGAATGTCTAAGACAGCCTGCAGAGCTAACTTGTTTCATTGGAATAGTAACACCCACATGAGATACTTTGCAAGCGAGATAACTCAGAAATTGTGTTTATCTGCTCCAAGTTATAAGGAGGCTATATAGGGTGAGGCTGGGATTTAGCTCAGTTGGTAGAGTGCTGTGCTGAAGTCTCTGAGGTCCCGAGTTCAATTCCCAGTACCGCAAAAATGGGAGAAGGGCCTGGCAATCCACTCCCAAGGCAATCCCAAAACAGGCAGCCATTGAAAACCCTATGAGGGTCGTTATGAGTCGGATACCGACTTGACGGCACCTAACAATGTCCTAACATATAGGGTGACATTAGATATTCATTACAGATTTGCTCTGACAAATGTTGCATGGCTTTTTTACTTGCTTTGTACTTTGTATACTTTGAAGATAAGCCTTACATTTACATGGTTTATGTAGATATCTCTGTCTCCCTTTGTACTTTGAGGGTAAACTTTATATCTACATGATTTATGTAAAAAAAAAAAAAAAAAACAATAAAGGATGAAGAGCCCAACAGGGAGGTGCTCAATCTCCCATGCATTAGGGTTGAGACGTCTGTCCTAAAATACTTCACCTGAACAAGTTGGTTCTACTTTGGGTACCAGAACCAACTACACTGAGATAATGAGACGTGGATTGCACATGCATCCCTAGCATAATGCTGAATCGTTGCTATATAATATTCCTTGTGCATATAATCTGTTTTCTATGATGTAATCTTCCTGTGACACGTGCACATAATCATGGGTAATGGGCCACTACTGTGTAGAAGTCTTAATAAGCCCCCAGTGTGGCGTGGAGAGGGAAATCCTGTAATAAAATATGTTGAACCTGCTTTCGAGTCCTCGAGTATTTTTCACCTTCATGGTAGGCCCCAAATGTCTGTCTTGCTGAGGAGTTCAGACCCGACACTCTCCTCGGCAAAAATGGTAATTGTAATTTTAAATGCCTTTGCAACTAGTAATCAATTTTTAGATATCGGTATGGGAAACCCCTTTGAGAGACTAAGATAAGTGATTTATTCTAGTCCTTTATGAAATATTTGCAGGAACTGGGTTTAGGGTCAAATTGTTGGTTCAGAGTTTGGCACAAAGGGACTCAAGTGCAGTTAAGGAAATTGGTAGTTGAAGAACAGTAGAGAAAATATTACAAATCTAGAAATTATAGGAGCACATGTGAGCGCTTACTATCAGGCCAATCAGCACCCTAATCTTAAAAAGGTTAAGATTGCAGTTCTCTAAAAGGGCTTGATCCAACTCAGTTTTTTCCTGCTCCAAGGATAATCCCTAGTTCCAAGAAGCTAGGATTTGAGAAGTTTCACAGTTGTCACATATCCTCAGATTAAGAACAAGAAAGGCAAATTAATAACAGCCTTCCTAAGGCCCATACAGCAAATTATTTGCAGAGCCCAGATCCCTTTTAACAGTTTACAGCTTTGATCCTTATATAGGAAAAGAACATCAAGTAAGTGCTGCTGCATTAATTATTGTATACTGTTATCTTTCCTGACAGGACTAATTTTTTATTAAAACAGGGCAATGCCTTTTATTCCTTCTTAAATTAGTCATAGCTGAGGGTGATAAATGCACATGATAAGATGAAAGCATCAGCAAGTCCTATCAAATCAAGTAAGTGTACTTACTGATTTAGCCTGATCTTTTTTTTTTTTTTTTTTTTTTGGCAGTACTCAGGGGTTGAACCCAGGGCCTCATGCATACTTTGTAAGTGCTATACTACTGAGCGTCACCTCCAGCTCCCCTTTTTACTTTTTATCTTGAGACAAAGTCTCGCCAAGTTACTCAAGCTCTCTCTTGGCCTCAAATTTGGGATCCTCCTGCCTCCACTTTCCCAGTTGCTTGGATTGCAAGTGTGTGCCATCATGCCCGGCTATGTTGAGTTTATAGAAGATTCATTTTACAGTCAATAAAAACCAGTTACAATATTATGACTATGAAATGCACCAAATTACTTAAAATTACTTGGCCACATAGCTTCAGGAGTCATCCTCAGAAGGTTGGCTTTCTGTCTGCTAAAGGAGAACGACTCCACTTAGGCACTTTTTTAAAATTACAAAATTAATATAAAAATGCCAATTAGATGTGGTTCTAATCCTGAGGCATTCAACAGTTTTTTCTCGTGTTTTTAACATGAATCTTTCAAACATTTAAAGAAGTAAAGCTAGTTTTTGCATTCTCCAGAAATCTCACGTGCTTGTTTCACAAAGCACAGAGGAAAAATATATCCAAAAATTCGACTTATGCTACCCTACCCCTATTTCTGGGCTGGAATTTAGCTCAGTTGGTAGAGCGCTGCGTTGCAGTCTCTGAGGTCCCGAGTTCAATTCCCAGCACCGCAAAAATGGGAGAAGGACCTGGCAATCCACTCCCAAGGCAATCCCGAAACAATCAGCCATTGAAAACCCTATGAGGGTCGCTATGAGTCGGATACCGACTCAACGGCACCTAACAACAACAACAACCCCTATTTCTACGAGATTACTGGGGTGGAGCTAAATTAAAGGAAAAAAAAATAACTGCTTTTTAATTATATTTGTAAAGGAAAGGGTTGTAAGAAGAGATTGGCCTGAAATAATTCTAATTCTGGGGCTGGAGGCACACCCCTATCCCCACCAGTCCAAGTTCCTACAGTGTCTCTAGTCCACGCATAGGTGCACCCTCCTCCACAGGTTCCGGATCGCACTCCACGGGAACCACGGGGAACCGAGAGCTTGGTGGTAGGGAAGGACGAATTTCCATCGCTTAGGCCTATGGGCCGGAACCTCATCCCTGGTGCTTGACTGCAGGAGGCGTGACTCCGGGATCGGCCTCCTAGTAGTTCCCCCTCAGGTCCCAGAGGGGCAGTAAGGAAGTCCAGCTCAGAGAAGCGAGTGGCCAAGGAAGCGAAGAGACGTCCGTAGGGCTGCTCACACAGCGCGCACGTACCAGCCGGCCCCACCGTGACTAGAGGGAGGTGTGTCACCTGCCCGACTGAAGCTGCGCGAACCCCAGCATCCGGGGCGGGACGTCCGACACACGCCGCGTTGCCGTGGAGACGGGGGCGGGGCCAGAGTCCCCGGGCGCGAGAGACTCAAAGGCTGGCGTGATCAGCGGTCCAGCGGCTGCCGTTCTGGTTCGCCTGCTCTCGCCGCGACTTCACCCAGGTATGAGGCGGGAGGGCTCGGCTTCCTCAGGTACGAGGCCCGGCATTATCATCTCCAGCTCTTGAATGGTTGAGTCTCTCCGGCTATGGGCCCGGCAGCGAGCGCAGGTGCCTCGGAACTGGGCCCTGCGACGCGGTCGGAACCCCCGCTTCCTCCTGTGGAATTGTAGATGCTGCTGTCTTCCCAGCGGCCTCTGGTCGGCGCGTGGGGATGCGAGAAGAGCGCGCAGGACGGTGCTGGGAGTTCGCCCTGTTCGGTGCTTGCGTGGTTTCTGTCGCATGTGTCAGGACTCCGCATCCTTTCGCACGTCTGGTGTGTTCCCGAGTGGAGCTCCAACTCACCCTAGACTCGTTAGCCCGCGCGGTTCAGAATCGGCGCAGTGACGGGACGAGGGGCTGGTGTGTACACACCTTGCAGCCCATCTGAGCGTTGACCACCTAACATGTGACCCCGTCCCCCGCTGCTTTTCGTAGTAAATATTTGTTGAATTAACAGTGGAGACCTTGAGTACCAGTCTGCTTGTTAGCTAGTGATGTTGAGCATCCCATTGATAAGATGAAGATGGCAAACACCTGCCGAGGCGTTGTATTAAAGAAGATATTTCATGAAAAGTGCTTCATGGTATGCTTTGCACAGTGTCTGCTCCCCAAATGTTTTGATTCTAGTCTATACATTTTAGGTTGCGTGGTAGGTTTTTTTTTTTTTTTTTTTTTTTTTTTTTTTGGTAGGCCGGGGGGTTGAACCCAGGGCCTCCCACTCGCATGCTTTGCAAGTGCTGGACCACAGAGCTGCACCCTCAGCCCATTTTTTAACTTTTTGAGCTAGGGTTTCGCTAAATTACACAGACTGCCTCTGGTCTCGAACTTGCGATCCTCCTGCCTCCCCCCTGCCTTAGGTTGCGTGGTAATTAACAAGTGCTGTCAAAGTATGAGATTTAGTGGTGTCAGGGAAGGTTTACTGCAAGAAATTGAAACTCTGGGACTTATGAAAAATTTCCGTGTGTGTGTGTGTGTGTTTGTAGGATCATTCATTTTTCAGTCCTTAGAAATTGCAGATTACTGTAAAAACGTCAAGATTTTTTTTCCAAATTAACATGGCTTTAAAAATTAAAGTTTTATAAAGGTTATAAAAATTAAAGGTTTATAATAGAAAATAGCACCGTGCTGGAGGATGTAGCTCAGTGGTGCAATGCTTGCCTGGCTCAGGAAAGACCCGGGGTTCAATTCCCAGGCTCCCTACTCCTATAAAAAAGAAATCCATGCTCCAGTCTTCTAGCTGTTTATCCTGATATTTATACACTGGAAGTAAGTAGTCTTGTAGTGATTTTGGTGGGGGGTGTCGCTTGGGGGCTAAATCCATGGCCTCGTGAAGGCTTTGCAAGCACTCAACCACTTGGCTGCATCCCCAGTTCATTTTTAAATTTTTGATCTTGAGACAGTCTTGCTAAATTAAGCAGGCTTCCTCTAGCCTTGAACCTGCGGTCCTTCGGCCTCTCCCTCCCAAATTGCTGGGATTACAGGCATGAGCTGCCATCTTCTAGTGATATTTCTCCATTTGTTTCACACTTTATGTTGACTGTTATAGGAAATGAGTATTTACCTCATGCTTTCAAGGTGGTTATACAGTGATTTGTTAAAATAATCAGTATTTACATTATATAATACATGTTCACTGTTGAACCAAGTAGAGTATCATCTCTTCCTTTCTTGTATGTCCCATAATTTTTTTCTGACAATTTATAGTTATTTTCTTATTTGCATGGTATTCTGTGCACTGATCACTTATTTTTTAAAATACCTCAACATTTCTCATATATGTATCAATAATTTTTTGGTGTACTCTCAAAAACATCAGTTCTGTCTTTTCCTGGAGACCTCCCTTTCTGCTGTAGTCTGATGGTTCTTTGCCTGATATACCCAGTTCTAACACAGAGACTTTCTTTCACATCTATTTTGGGATTTGCCTCTTTTTGCTATTCTCCCATGTTATATTCATGGTTGCCTGAATCCCTTGTAATTAATCCTTTCCTTTCTTTTCCTTCTTTCCCTTCTTCTCTCCTTCCATCCTAGGGTCTTACACATGCTAGGCAAGCTCTCTACCACAGAGCTATATTCCCAGTCCCCTTGTAACAGCTTTTTCTTTTTCTTTAATGGCCTAATTGTAATATAATTTACATATCATACATACAATTTTTTTGAGTAATAGTCATATTAAGTGGCCTTCCTTGTAGGTGTGTGGCTATTATTCTATGACTGACAGCATTGTACTTTAGAACAGATCTTGAGATGTCTTTTTTGACGATGAATGCAACCCCATTTCTCTTTAGTTGTCATTGCCATTATAGTAGACCATATGATTATCTGATTCAAAATAGCCCTTACCAGTCCATTTTAGCTCACTGATGCCTAGAATGTCAATGTTTATGCACACTATTTCCCTTTTGATGATTTCTAATTTTTTTAGATTCATACTACGCACATTCCAATTATTAATGGATGTTTACAGTTCTTTCTCATTTTGAGTCCTGTCACATCAGCAAGTAAAGGTCCTTGGGGTTTTACTCCACTCCTGTCATTAAGGTCAACTCTACTTTGAAATGGCAACTCTTCCTCAGTCATCTTTTGAATGCCTTCCAACCTGGGGAGCTCATTGTCTAGCACTATACTTGACCTTGCTTCTCTGGTATTCATGGAGTTTTCATTGGTTAATTGTTTTGGGAGTGGGTTTCCATGTCCTCCTCCCTGTGAAAGAATAATATCCATACACCTACAAGGAAGGCCAGTTGATATAACTATTCAAATTTACACACCCACCACTAAGGCCACAAATGAAGAAAGGGAAGATTCTGACCAGCCTCTGCAGTCTGAAATTAATTGAACATGCAATCAGGATGCACTGATAATTCTTGATGACTTGAATGCAAAAGTTGGAAACAAGAAAATATATATTGGAAAATACAGCCTTGGTAACAGATGATGTTGGAGATCACATGATAGAATTTTGTTGGACTAACGACCTTCTCATTGCTACCTTTTTTCACCAACATAAATGGCAACTGTACACAGGGAATTCACCAGATGGAACATACAGGAACCAAACTGACTACATTTGTGGAATGAGATGATGGAAATACTCAATATCAAAACTCAGAACAAGACTGGGTGCTGATTATGGATCAGACCACCAACTGCTCATATTCAGGTTCAAACTAAAACTGAAGAAAGAACAAGTGGGAGAGAGCCAAGATATGACCTTGAGTATATCCCATCTGAGTTCAGAGACCACCTCAAGAACAGATTTGATGAGTTAGGTATGAGTGATTGAAGACCCGATGAGTTGTGGCATGACATCAAAGATATCATCCATGAGGAAAGGAAAAGGTTACTAAAAAGATGGGAAAAAAAGAAAAAAACAAATTACATGTCAAAAGAGATTCTGAAACTTGCCCATAAATGTCAAGCAGCTAAAGTAAAAGGAAGCCATGCTGAAGCTAAAGAACTAAACAGAGGATTTCAAAGGGCAGCTCACGAAAACAAAATCAAACATTATGATGACATGTGCAAAGAGCTGGAGATAGAAAACCAAAAGGGAAGAACACACTCTGCTCTTCCTAAGGGTAAGCTTTAAAGAATTGAAGAAAAATTCAAGCCTTGAGTGGTGACAGTGAAGGATTCTACAGGGAAAATATTAAATGACACAGGAAATATCAAAAGAAGATGGAAGAAATATACAGAATCATTATACCAAAAAGAACCAGTAGATGACCACCATTTCAGGAGTTTGTGTATGATCAGGAACCAGTGTTACTGAAGTAAGAAGTGGAAACTGCCTTGAAGGAATTAGCAACACACAAGGTGCCAGGAGTTGATGGAGTTCCAATTGAGATATTTCAACAAAAAGAAGCAGCATTGGAAGTGCTCATTTGCTTATGCCAAGAGATTTGGAAAGCAGCTACCTGGCCAACTGACTGGAAGAGATCCATATTTGTGCCTATTCCCAGGAAAGGGGATCCAACCAAATGCAGAATTATTGAGCAATATCATTAATATCTCATACAAATAAAATATTGCTAAAGATCATTAAAAAACAACTGCAGCAGTATATAGATAGTGAACTGCTGGACAATCAAGCTGGATTCCAAAGAGGGTGAGGAATAAACGACATCATTGCTGATGTCAGATTGCTAGTAACTGAAAGCAGAGAATACCAGAAAGATGTCTGTGCTTTATTGATTATGCAAACACAACAAATTATGGATAATATTTCTAAGAATGGGAATACCAGAGCACTTAATTATACTCATGAGGAATCCGTATATGGACCAGGAGGCAGGTGTTCCGAACAGAACAAGGAAACACTGCCTGGTGTAATGTCAAGAAAGGTGTGTATCAAGGATGTATCCTTTCACTGTATGTCTTCACTCTCTATACTAAGCAAGTAACCCAAGAAACTGGACTTTGTGAAGTGCAACATGGCATCAGGATTGGAGAAAGACTCACTGACAACCTGTGTTATGCTGATGACAACTTTGCTTACTGAAACTGAAGAGGATTTGAAAGATTTACTTATGAAAATCAACACTGTTCAGTATGAATTGTGCTTCAATATCAACAAAACAATAATCCCTACAAATGGGTCTGTAAGCAACTTCATGATAAAGGAAAAAAAGATTAAGGTTGTCCAAGATTTAGCTTTACTTGACTCTGCTATAATCAATACCCATGGAAGCAACAGTCAAGGTATCAATAGACACATTTGTAAAAGGTGTTGCAAAAGACCTCTTTTAAAGTGCTGAAAACTAGAGGTGTCACATCAAAGAGGAAGGTGCACCTGACTTATGCCATGGGCTTTTCAGTTGCATCATGTGCTTGTAAAAGCTGGAAGTTGAATAAGGGAGACAGAAGAGTTGATGCTTTTGAATTATGGTATTGTAGATGAATATTGAATATACCATGTACTGCCAAAAGAACCAACAGATCATTCCTGGAAGTGCAACCAGAGTGCTCCTGGAAAGCTAGGATGGCTAGACTGCGTCTTACATATTTTGGATATGTTGTCAAGAGGGATCAATCCCTGGAGCAGGACATAATGTTTGGGAGAGTAGAGGATCGATGGAAAAAAACGAAGATCTTCAACTAGGTGGATTGATACAGTGGCTACAACAATGGGCTTAAACATATAAAAGATCATGTGCCTGGCATAGTATTGGGTGTGTTTTATTCTGTTGTACGTAGAATTGCTATGAGGTGTACTCGAATCATCAACACCTAAAAACCACCAACATACAGTTCACCCATTTTAAATTATACAGGTCAGTGATGTTTAGTTTATTCATAGAATTGTACAGCCATCACCACAATTTTAGAACATTGTCATTACTCAGAAAAGGAACACTTACCCATTAGCAGTCGCTCTGTATTTCCCTTAAGTCCCCTCTGCAGCCACCAATTTGCTTTCTGACTTTATAAAGATTTGCCTTTCTGGACATTTTATATGCATGGAATCATACAGTATGTGAGCCTTTGTGACTTGACATCATATTCTCAAGGTTAGTCCATATTAAGCATGTAGTAGTACTGTGTTCATTTTTATAGCTAATATTTGTGTTTATGGACATACCACATTTTGTTTATCCATCAGTTGGTAGACATTTGGGCTTCCATATTTTGGCTATTACAAATAATGCTGCTATAGACATGCATGTATGTGATTACTTATAGACATGTTTTTAGTTCTCTTTGGCATATGTCTAGGAGTAGAATTGCTGAATCAAATTTATCCCTTATTATTATCTTAGGTTAATCTGCATGTTTAACTGGGAGTCCATATCTAATAGTTGTTTTTTATGGGATGTCTTTGCATTTGGTTATCATTATGTGTACTCTAACTTAGAAGGAAGTTCATGTTAATACATGTCCTTATTGAGCACAAATCTTCGTCCTAGTCTTTCCAGTATTTATTTCACTTGTGAGTTCCAGACATTGTTGAAGATGCTCTAGATACAATGGAGAGAAAATCAGATATGGCTCTTGTTTTCATGGAATTTATATTCTAATGGAGAAGGCAGACACGTATAAGTAGTTAAAATATTGGTACAGAGTATATATCAAAAGAGAGTCCTTAACCACAAATAACATCCCACAAAATCATCATAGACATCAACCCAAGGCAACAACCCATATATTATCGCAGCATTTCGCCAAAACCCGTATTTGAATTTTCATTTGATTTATTTATAGAAATAGTCACTAAATATGACCCCTGTTAGTTTGAGTATGGCATCCAAAATACGAAACATAGATCGATATTAGTAAAAACTATTCATCTTCTATGGATAAATTCTAGCTAATTTCTTATCTGGTTGTCATTGAAATATGTGACCTTTATTATAAGGATGACTTCATTCTTTTGGGATGAATATCTCGTTATAAATGCATCTCAGTTACTTAGTATAGGACATGGTCAGCCAGTTGACTTGCCTCCACTGTGTACTTCAATTTTAATCCCGTCTTCCTACTGGCCTTTGGCAGCTTGTTGTGCTGTGGGGGCTTGCATGTTGCTGTGATGCTGAAAGCTATGCCACCAGTATTTCAGATACCAGCAGGGCCACCTATGGTGGACAGGTTTCAGCCAGACTAAGACAAACTAGGGAGAGGGGCCCAGGAGCTCACTCCCCAGTTTTTGTTAGGTGCCTCATAACCACCCTCTTAGGGTTTTCAATGGCTGATTCTTTCAAGATTGCTTTGGGTTGCCATGTCCTTCTCCCATTTGCTTGGGGCCAGATTGAACCCAGGGCCTCAGGGCACAGAGCAGCACTCTACCAACTGAGCTAAACCCTAGCTCCCCTAAAACAATTAGCCATTGAAAACCCTATGAATAGCAGAGAAGCACTATCAGATATAGTGTGGAAAGTCAGCCCCCCAGGCTGGAAGGCATTCAAGAAATGACTGAGGAAGAGTTGCTCCACAAAGTACAGTCAACCTCAATGGAGTAAAGCCCCTGGGGCCTTCTTTTACTGATGTGGCATGACTCAAAATGAGAAGAAACATAGTGCCTGCAACAATGGGCTCCACATAAAAAGATCATGTGTGTTGCACAGTATTGGGTTCATACTGTTGTACATGTTATTGTTGTTAGGTGCCATCGATTTGGTATCTGACTTATAGAGACCCTACATACAACAAGGGAAAGACTATTGTCAGTACTTCTCTGCTGTTTATAGGGTTTTCAATGGTGGATTGATTTTTGGGAGTGGGTTGCCCGGTCCATCTCCCAAACCTACAGCATCTGGTGTTCCCAGGTGGTCTCCCATCCAAGTACTAACCAGGCGCAACCCTGCTTAGCTTCTGAGATCTGACAGGATTGGATGGCCACAGGGTTATGGCTGCAGGCTTTCTGTTGTACATAGGGTCACTCTATAAGTCTGATTTGACTCAACAGTACCCAACAACAATGAGGACTTTTGTAACTAGTTATCACCAACTTGGTGGCTTAAAAGAACAGAACTTCATTTTCTGATTTCTGGAGGCTACAAGCTGTGAGTCAAAGTGTTGTCCTCTCTTTGAAAGCCTGGAGAAGGATCTCCCATGTTTTTCTCTTAACTTCTGGTATTGCCAGCAATCCTTAGCATTCCTGCCTTATAGCTACATCATCGCAGCCTCTGCCTTCATCATGTGGCATTCTTTTCCTTATGTATATCTTTCCTTGTGTCTTTTGTCTTTTTATAAAGACACCAATCACAGTGGATTAAGGGTCTACCCTACTCCTATATAGCTTCATCTTAACTTATGTCTTATGTCCGTAAAGACTCTATTTCCAAATAAGGTCACATTCACAGGTATCAGAGGTCAGGACATCAGTGTATCTTTTTGAGCCCCCAAATTCTACAGCAGTACTATTCTTTGCACTAAGAAATAAATAAAAAGTGAGACTGGGGATGTAGCTCAGTGGTAAAGCGCTTGCCTAGCAGGCACCAAGATCTGTGTTTGATCCCCAGCACTGCTAAATAAATAAATACAAACACTCAGTTTATAATGAAGATTTTTGGTAGAAATGACCACCAATTAAAAATGAAAAGTATGCATGATAATACCGACTGCTGATCAAAAACTGCGTGAAGTTTCTTACAGATAACATTCACAACTGTAAAATTAATCTGGGGAAAATTAAGAAATCTTGGCCTCTACTGGTATTCTTGTGAGGGGAAATGAAAGGTGTTGGAACATTACCTGGGCAGGAAGAATCAACCTGTCATACCTTTTGAGTATGGCTCATTCTCCTTTCAGTTTCCTTTCTTAGAAAATAAGTTTTTAGTAATATAATCTGTAAAGAATATTTTAGGTCAGAGACCTTCTGTGCTCACCTAGTGTTGAATTAAGAAGGGAGGGGCAAGAGACCAGGAGGTGGCAGGTAGCTCCTTACAAATGTGGCTCCTGTGACTTTTCAGATAATAACTCCCTTTTATCTCCCTTTTTCTTGTATTTAGAAGAAAATAAAAGACTTTGATTCATAAATAATTTGCTGAGAAGTTAATATCAAGCCACTGGTTGAATTTCCATGAAAAGGATTAAGCAGAGAATGGAGAAGAAAGTTGACTCTAGGTGAGTGATGGTACATGACAAAAAAGATAACTGAAATCATGGTCCCTATAAAGGTCTTTAAATATGTGTAAGAATAATAATTTTCTAAATCATGAGTGATGAGATAGGAACTATGGATAAGAGCTTTTTTTCATTGATATCTATAATATAATGTATATTTCATACATTATGTTGCAATCAAAAACCATCTTGAACATATGGAAATATCAATCATTAAAATTTTGATTTTTTTCAGCTGGGTATAGTGGTGCACACCTGTAATCCCAGTACTGAGGAGGCTGAGGCAGGAGGGTTGTGAGTTTGAGGCCACACTGGGCTATGTAGCAAGTTCCAGGCCAGCCTTGGTTACATAGTGAGACCCTGTCTCAAAACAACAACAAAATGTTGTTTTGATTTTTGATTTTCAAGCCAGGTGCCATGGCACATGCCTGTAATCCCAGTGACTAGAGAGGCTGAGACAGGAGGATTGAGAGTTTGAGGCCAGAGGCAGCCTGTCTAACTTATAGAGGTCCTGTCTCAAAATAAAAAAAAATAAGAGGCTGGGGGTACAGCTCAGTGGTAAAGCATTTGCCTAGCACGTGTGAGGCCCTGGGTTCAATCCCAAACACCACTAAAAAACAAAAATCAAAAAAGAACCCCAGCTTGATTTTCAGCAGAAGTGAGGATGATTTTCTTGAGGTTAAAATTATATCATCAAAGTTGGTTGGCCTTTGTATCTTTCCCCCCTCTTGATCATGGTGCTTTCAGCATACCATAAGGATTTATTGTTTATTTTTTGTTTTTACAATACTGGGGATTAAACTCAGGGCCTCATATATACTAGGCAAATGCTTAACCACTACATTCCCAGCCCTGTAATGAGGTTCATTTGATTCTGAATAGTAGGATCCAACCCTGGCTAGCCTAGGTAAAAGGAAGGAATTACAAGAGTTATTAGTTTGTGAGTTTTATCAGACCCTATGGAGTGGAGATATGATTCATAGCTGGCCAGTCAGGAATATCCCACTGCCCTGAACACAGTCATTGGTTCAGGGGAGGGCATATGACCTCATTAGGAACATTGGAGGTTTTTCTCTGGGTAGCCATTTAAAATAAAGAGAGGCCACTTACTGCTGAGGTTGCTGGAACAGCAGTTGTACCCCTCATCCTGCAGAGGCAACATAGAGCCTGCTGGAGGAGATAAGCAGGTCAGTACACAGAGAGAAGTGGGAAGGCCTAACAGTGTTGTAACATCAGTGGACAGAAACCTCTGATTCAGGATCCTTCCAAAATAAATGAGCTAGAAAATTACCTCTTTGTCCTGGATGAAGATATCCAGGTATTCAAGTAACATTACAGATCTAGTCTCCACTCCTTTGCATCCAGGACCTGGTGGTCTCCAATCTCGTGAGAGCTTGGAAGCTAAGCAGAGTCGGGTCTGATTAGTACTTTGATGGGAGATTGCCTGGGAAGACCGGGTGCTGTAGGCTTGGGAGAAGGATCCAGCAGCCCACTCCCAAAGTAATTAGCCATTGAAAACCTTATGAATAGCAGAGAAGCCCTGACAATAATGTCAGGTAGTGTTTTGTTGGACCTGACTTGATGGCACCTTAACAACAAAAACAACCATTATAAAGTAATGGAAAAATACTGTGTTGAGATATTTCTTGAGACTATGTTAATGTCCTGTTCCTCATGAAACTAGTACCAACTGCTTTTCATATCTATTGATAATTCTTGTCTGAATCAATTATTCCCCTGATGGTTCCTAAATGATTTTCCAAATTTATTAGTGGGCATTCCACTACAAAGTAGTGCTTTCCATTTTCCCTCACATAATTATTTATTCATTTATTATATCAGTATGTACGGATTCCTACTTTATTCATTGGATTTTAATTTATTAGTGTCTGAGATTCGGCTGGTAGGAGTTATTTCAAGTTGATTCGTATGTCCTTTGACATGCCTATAATATTTTTTGAATACTTTCTTATTTTTTGACCCAATAAGATTCCAGGCCCCTCTTTTGTTTCCCTTGTCCCAGACCTAGAAGTCAGCCATTTCTCCAAGGACCTCTGGATTTTTTGTTTGTATTTGTTTTGTTTTGTTTTGTTTTTTGTTAGGGAATGGTATTTTAGAAACAGTATTTGGTCTGTAGGTATGCTTGCTGTTACTAAGACGACATTGCTTCTAGGTATTTCCTGTGGCCAGAACTTTGACATCCTTTCTTTTTCTTTTTTTAAATGACAAGTTCATATTGGTACTTCTGCTTCCTATCCAATTCCACGGGGCCTACTTCTTTTTTTTCTTTCCATGTTGTTGTTGTTAGGTGCCATCGAGTTGGTGTCTGACTCATAGTGACCCTATGTACAACAGGTGAAACACTATTGTGTGTGCTTCTGTGCTATTCATAGAGTTTTCAATGGCTGGTTGTTTCTTGGGAGTGGGTTACTGGGTCCTTCTCCCAAGCCTATAGCATCTGGTGTTCCCAGTTTCCCATCCAAGTACTAACCAGGCCCAACCCTGCTTTGCTTCCAAGATCAGACAGGATCAGAAGCCACAGTTGTATGGCTGCAGGCTTTCCTTCTATGTTGTTGTTGTTAGGTGCCGTTGAGTCGGTATCCGACTCATAGCGACCCTTATAGGGTTTTCAATGGCTGACTGTTTCGGGATTGCCTTGGGAGTGGATTGCCAGGTCGTTCTCCCATTCCTTCGATGTTGTTGTTGTTGTTAGGTGCCGTCAAGTCTGTATCGACTCATAGCGACCCTCTGTACAACGGGAAACACTATTGTCAATGCTTCTCTGCTGTGCATAGGATTTTCAATGGCAGATTGATTTTTGGGAGGGGGTTGCGAGGTCCTTCTCCCAAGCCTACAGCTTCTGGTGTTCCCAGGCAGTCTCCCATCCAGGTACTAACCAGGCCCGACCTTGCTTAGCTTCCAATATCTGACTGGATCGGATGCCACAGGGCTATGGCTGCAGGCATTCCTTCTATAGGAAGCTGAAATTAATGTTTCTGAGATAGGATTAAAAGTCAGAAATTTAATATTTAGTAAAAGTATTAGGTTTCATTTTGGTACCAAAGTAACATTACCTGAAAATCCTAATTTTTTTTTATGCTAAAGAACTTGTTTTAAACTTGTAAATGATTCTCTTTAAAATTACATATTAAAAAAAAAAAATAAAGAGTGTATTAGGCCTAATAACTGTAGCATACCCTCCTCCTCTGTAGTTCCTCCCTGGAGCTGACCCAGCAGTACTGACCTCTACTGGCTGGCAGATACTTCTGTTAGAGATCAGACTGTCTCTTGACTTCTAGAATAGTCGTTATCGGTCTTAGTAAGCCTGTTTACTTAATTTTCCTTCTGTATTCAAAGGTATTTGCATCTCATGCAGAGATAATTTTTTTCTCTCCATTCCTGTCTATGCCTCACATTTAAGGTCTTTTAGGGAGAGTATAGTTAAGAAACCTTATTCTGCAAAGGCACTGCCCACCAAGAAGTGTTACACTTTTTCTGGGATCCAGAGGGAGTTACCTAGAAGCAATCATCCAGTGCAACATCATGCCACACATACTTGGACTCAAAGGGGCCAGTTAAGAGAATTGCGCACCAGGTGAGCGTGTGATTGGTTAACTGCCTGAGATGACTTTTTATTTGTTCTTCCAGCTTGGCTAAAATGAGAGAATAATTCTTATTTTTCCTTTGTCATTTAGTTGGAGAACTTGATGTCTCCTGTTGATAGTGGAATGTTCAGATAAAAAGGATATTTAGGAATCTGCAGACATAAAATCTGTCATTAAGTATTTTCATTCATATTCTATATTTGTGCTCCAAACAATTAACTGAATCTTGAAGGGTAACATAAGAATAAGCCAGACAAAGGTGGGCACCATGAAACATGCCTATAATCCCAGCAATTTGGCCTTCTGAATCAGGAGGATTATGAGTTTGAGGCTAGAGGCAGCCTGCGCAATTTAGTGAGATTCTGTTTCAAAATTTAAGGGAGAGGAGCTGGAGTTGCAGCTCAGTGATAGTGCACTTGCCTTGCATGCACAAGACCTTGGGTTCAATCCCTGAGTACTGAAGAAAAAAAAAAAAGACAGACAAAAGACAGGAGAAGGGGTGTTCTAACCTGAGCCCAGGGATTGACAAAACAAATCAACTTTGTGTGTGTATGTCAGGCACTGTGCTAGTACTCGGGACACTATAAGACATGGTGAGGGGCTCACAGTGCAGAGGGAACAACAGACACCCTGAAAGCCAATGACTGTGACATGGTGTCACAACATTACACAAGGGTTTAAATAGAGTTAGGAGAAAACTCGGCTTCTTGCTCTGTTTGGGTTAGGGAAGATCCAGGATAAGTGGACATTGGCCAGGCATTTTAGACAGGGAAAATAATATGAAAAAAAACCTATCATGTACTTTCTCTTTCTCAAATCTGAACTCTTATTTTTGGTGGTATTCAGTGGTCGAACCCAGGTCCTTGCACATACTTTGGAAGTGGTCCATCACTGAGTTGTACCCATAACCCATTTTTAAAATTTTGAGTTAGGGTCTTGCTAAGTTTCATAGTCTGCTGTTGGCCTTGAACTCAAGGTCCTCTTGCGTCCACCTCCTGAGTTGCTGGGACTACAGGTATGTGCCACCATACCCAGCCAAATCTGAAATTTTATCTCTTCATTGATAAAATACTTTCTATATACCTTATATTTACTTTATAAATATAAAAATATAAATACTTTATATTTATATAATAAATACTTTCAACATAAAGTATTTATTAAAAATAATTTGCTTGACTTCAACTTTATAAATTTATCCCCCCCTTTGCTCAGTTTGATGCAAGATTAGCTATGATATCACCTTTTGACTCATATTAGTGTCCCTCCTCCTGGGACCTTTCCTTTCCAGAAAATTTATGTAAGCCAGATGGAGTTTTGAAATATGTATATTCTTTCTTTTCTGCTTTCAGATGTGTGGCCAGAAAGTTCTTATATTTGTGGATTCAAGTGACTTTTGGAAGAGTATTTCCCTCCAGAGCCAGGTAGTATTATTAGCTCAGAACACCAAATTTCTGCTGAGCTCATTGTAATTTGTTTTATATTAAGCTTTTTCATAACCCTTTGTGTCAGGTGTTACGTTTTCCCCATGCACGTTCCCAGTCTCCAGCAGGCAGAAACATCACCTGATACAACCATGTAATATAATGGTAATTTCATGCCTATTAGTTGACTGGATAAATGTATGAAGGAATCATACTTAAGTAAATCAGAACAGTCAGGACCTCTCTGGGAAGAAAAGGACTGTACCAGAACTGCATGAACTCATTCAGGGCACTGGTGAGATTGACAGATTGACTTGATCTAGGCTGGAACTTGGGGAAGAATTGGCTTTGACAAGAGAAGTGAACTTTTAGAGAGGAGCAAATCTCTCTGCCATATAGTATGTATTATATGTATATATAGTATACTTCCCACACACTAGCCTACAGCCATACCACTGTGGCTTCCGATCCCGTCAGATCTTGGAAGCTAAATAGGGTCGGACCTGGTTAGTACTTGTATGGGAGACTGCCTGGAACACCAGGTACTGTCACATAATTTTGATTTTTTTTTTTAAACCTTTGGTATTTGGGGTTGAACCCAGGGCCTCATACATATTTTGCAAGTGCTCTACCACTGGTTGCACCTCCCCCTCAGCCCATTTTTTATTTATTTTTGAGTCAGGGTCTCCCTAAGTTATGTAGGCTGCCTCTGGCCTTGAAATTACTGTCCTCCTGCCTCTGCCTCCCAAATCACTAGAATTATAGGTATATGCCACCATGCCTCATTTTTAGATAAAATTTGTTTTCCTGAACTTTTAGGGGGATGTTAGGTTTACGTAAGCATTTGTAATTTCACAGAGCTCACTCTCCCATTATTTTTATAAATTTGGGGTTAAAAAATATGGTAGTTTGCTCTGTGGGCTGATTTTGTTCCCTACCATAGTTGTTCTGGATCTTTTCTTTTCCTTTCTCTTTTGCCCCTTTCCTGCTCAGTTTTTCTTCTAATCCTGGCAGTGCCTCCATTGTATGAAGCCCTGTCCACGTAGGGACTCCCACAGGCCAGTTGTGTGACCCTGACGGCTCAGCTGTTTCATTTCCTCTTATGTAAGCTCCCAGACTGGACAGATACAGCTCAGTTTCAGCTGCTAGTTCCAGGCTGGGCCTCTGCACTGTTCAGAGACCACATCCTAGCTTTTTGGGGTTCTCTTGTTCTCAGGTTCTTCAGATGTTACCCTCATTGCTCCTTCTTCCTCCCATGCAGGTTTTATAACTGCTGTTTCTCCCCATCTATTTGCATTTTGGATTCATAGAGGTGCCATATCACTTAGTTTTGTTGTAATTAGTTCATATGTGTTTGATTTTGCTATATAATTGTTCTTTGTGTTTTGTGGGGATTCAAAGAATGAAGACTATGTTGTCCCTCCCTCATTTTCCCCAAATTCTTACCTAGTTTTATTTAACCTATATTTGACCCATATTTTGCTGGAAATTTGTTTTCAAACAATATCTATATTATAAGATTTTTGGAAGTGCTGATTAGTTAGAAACATATTTGACTATAAGAGAAAGTCTTAGCCGGACATTTTGGCTCATTCCTGTAATTCCAGTGACTTGCGTGACAGAGTCAGGAGGATTATGAGTTTGAGGCTAGTGGCAGCTTGCATAATTCAGTGAGACCCTGACTCAAAACATAAAGAAATGGGCTGGGAGAGCAGCCCAGTGGTAGAACACTTGCAAAGTATGTGTGAGGCCATGGGTTCAACCCCCAGATACCACAAAGAAAAAAAAATGGAGAGAGAAAGTTTGACAGTAGTTTAAACAAATTGGAATTTGCTTTGTCTCACAAGCTGCCTGAAATTGGCAGTCAGTGGTATTGGTTTAGCTATTGAGTGATGCTCTCAAAGACTCAAGCTGTTAGTACCTTTGTGGACCATCCTTAGTGCTTTGGTCCTTTGGTCCTCATAGCTGACGCTACATAGTTGCAAGGTGATTATTGTAGGCTCACAAAGGAAGAAGGGAGAAGGAGTGGTGTCAGTGTGATCTGTCTCTTTATCATGAAAGAAGACTTCCCTAGAATTCCCCTGCTGCATTCTGCTTCAGCCTCACTGGCCAAGCTTTGTCATTGGCCACCTTTAGCCACAGAGGAAATTGGGAAAGAAATCTTCCTGGTCTCTGTAATGGATGCCAGTGAGGAAGCAGGGGCTTGGCAGTGGGTGTTGGGTTAGCCAGTGAGGCTCACACTGCCACACTATTTTAAAACATTGATGTTTTTCATTTATTTGCTCTTGCATGGTGAGAGGGTATAAAAGATAGGATGGTGGACTGGAATTTAGGAGACCTGAGTTTTGTGTTTCACTCTTGGCACTAGCTAATTGTTTGATCTGAGCCTTAGTTTCTTAAACTGTAAAATCAGAGAATGAGAGTATTTTTTTTTTTCCTCTAAAAATTCAGATACTATGTTTCCAATGATTTAGAAACTTCTGATGGGGTGTTTGTTTTCAGATTATAATTTCTTTTTAAATCATGTGGATTATTTATTATTTTTTGGAAATGTCTTTATTGATCTGTGTTTTTATTTTGTTTTGGGGGCTTTTTTTTTGCCAAATTATTTCTCACTTTTAGAAATGTTAGAGGGGAATGAAATCATCCCAGAAGTTATAGAATAATGCTTTTATGTGCTTGGAGAATGTTTTAACTTTTACAAACTAGAGTTGTTTTATCATTAACAAACTGAGCCAAAATGACCATTGAATTGAGGTAGATAAAGTGTTCATTTCAGGCAATTTCAAATATGAGGTAGTCTTTCATTTTTCTGAAAGAAGAGGTGAATAAATTTTTGGCTGATGTGGGAAGTAGATGAAGCAGTCAAGTCCAGTTATAGTATTTAATTCATAATATTTCTTCCTCTTTCTGAGTTAGTGGCCTTGCTTCCTATTTTCTTGAGAAAAGAGAAGCAACAGAAGAGACTCCACAAGTTCCTTCCACTAAATCCACTGACTACCAACATGTATAGCCATTGCTGTCATGTGACCATTTTCTATATAACAGCAGGGAAGCCACCATCCATGCTTTCATCTGTTAAGGAATTCTGGACTTATGCATGATAGTCCACTCATGCCTACCCAAAGCCATCACTCCATTAATATTTTTTTTTCTTTTTTGCATTATCAGTTTTCCCCATTTTACTAGATCATCTCCATCAGCATATAAATGCTCTTTGTTGTTGTTAGGTGCTGTCAAGTCAGTATCCAACTTATAATGAACCTACATACAACAGATGAAACACTATTGTCAGTGCCCCTCTGCTATTCATAGGGTTTTCAATGGCGGATTGAGTTTTGGGAGTGGGTTCCTGGGTCCGTCTCCCAAGCCTACAGCACCTGGTGTTCCCAGGTGGTCTCCCATCCAAGGATTAACCAGGCCTGACCCTGCTTAGCTTCCGAGATCTGATGGGATCAGATGCCACAGTGCTATGGCTGCATGCATAAATGCTCTTTATATTCCTCATATTAGGGGGCAAAACAAAACAAAACAACCCTTTGACACCCCCCTTCCTCCTGGAGCTAGCACCCCATGTCTTTGTTCTGTTAAATCAAATCTAGACATACTTAGTGTTTCTAGGCAAGTACTCCATCACTGAGCTATATCCCCAGCAATACTCAGGATTTCCACAACCTCTTTGTATCATCTTTCTTAAATTTATCCCACAGAGTTTTTGGTGCCACCCATCCTCCACTCAGTTTTTTTTTTTTTTTAATAAAATTTCCAGATTTGCTGAAATCAATGGTAAATTACTAAGTTTCTTACTTGACCTACCAAGTCACATTAGTCTGTGTTAGCTTTCTGTCAGTGACAGAATACCTAAGAGAAACAACTTATAAGGAGGAAAGGTTTATTTTGGCTTATAGTTTCAGTCCATGGTTTGTTGGCTCCATTGCTTTTGGGCCTGGGGCAAGGCAGTACACCATGATGGGAGTGTATAACAGAGGAAACTGCTCACCTTTTGGCTCCAGGAAGCAAGACAGAGAGGAAGGGGCTAGGGTCCTAACATCACCTTCAAGGGCATGGCCCCAGTGACCTAACTTCCTCCTACTAGGTTTCACCTCTTAAAGGTTCTACCACCTCCCAGTAGAGCCACAGGCTAGCAACCAAGCCTTCAATACACATGCCTTTGTGGGATATTCAAACCATAGTACCATCATTCCTATCTTCAAAAAGCCATTTCCCCTGTAGCTTGCAGGTTGCCGTCTTCTCATAAGTTTTTCTTTTACCTTTTCAACTGTCCTAACCTTCCTATGTTGGTTTGTTCTCATTGAAATACCTCAATATTCAGTCCTGATATTCTTCTCTATCTGCCTTACAACTGTGGTGATATCAAATCTGATGGTGATTCCCTGTGTGTACACCTAGCCCAGACCTGTGCCTTGAACACTGAGCTCTTGCATATATGACAACTCCACTGGGAGTTACAACTTAATAAGTCCAAAACTGAAATCTTGGACAAATCTGTTTAAAATTTTTTCAAACATTAGCTGGGCACAATGGGGCATGCCTGGAAGCCTAGAGACTCAGGAAGCTGAGATATGAGGATCACAAGTTTGAGGCTAGGGGAAACCTGTATAACTTAGTGAGACCATCGTAAAAAAGTGACTGGGGTTGCTGCTGGGTGCTGGAGAACTTGCCTACCTTGCATGAGGCCCTGCTTTCAAGCTCCCAATACTGGGAAAAAAAAAAATCTCAAACATTATAGAAACATACATTTTAGGAAACACCAGTCTCCTGTAATCCCACCTTGAGAGAGAACCACTGGTCATGTATTCTGAAGCACTTTCTAGGCTTTTGATAATGTATAATATAATCACTTATATATACATCCACACTTGCATGTATATGTTAATATGCATATATAAACATGCATGTGTGTGTGTATGTATCTAGGGTGCCAAAAAATGTATACAAATTTTAAGAGATGTTACCTATATATTACTTTTCCAAGTTGAATTACAATAGCAATATATAGACTTGCAAGTCCGAGGTCAGCGTGGACTACATACCAAGTTCCAGGACAGCCTGAGACTGCATGGTGAGATTCTGTCATAGAATAGTAATTGAAAAAGGGCTGTGGGTGCAGTTCAGTGGTAAGAGTGTTTGCCTAACATACACAGGCCCTGTGTTCAATCCTTAGTACTAAAAAAGAAGAAAAAAAAAGGATTCAGAATCCAACCTCTTTTCAGCAACTTCAGAAGCTACCACCCTGGTCCAAGCTGTCATCACTCTGCTCTCAGCTCTACTCAGTAACCTTCTCCCTGGTCTCTTGCTTCCTGTCTTGGGCCTAGTATGTCTCTTCTCAGTAGATGGACTCCCTCTGGTGGTCTCATGGTTAAGATTTGGCACTCTCTTCTCTGTAGTCAGTCTGAGTAAGTCACATCTTGTCATTCTGCTGAAACCTCCAGTGGCTTCCTGCTGAAAATAAAAGCTACTGCCCTTCCTGTGGCCCTTAAGACCAACCAACCTTTTTATTTTATCTGTCTTTTCATTTCTGCTATCATATTTTTAATTCCCAAGAGCACCTTTTTTTCCTATGACTAGTCTTATAAAAAAATAGCATCCTAGATGCTGGTAATTTTGAGGATAAGTTCATGATTTGTTTTAGGAGTTTTATCTGCTCACAGTCTGTTTCTTCTGGGCTCCTTTTTCCTTGTGCTTTTAGTTACTGTCTAAATGTTGGAGCATTCCCCACAAATGTCAAGAGATCTTTTGTTGTCTGTTCATATTTAAGAATTGAGCACTAAAAACCTAATTTTAGAAGTTTTTTATGTATGCATAAAAATCAAGGGCTTCACTGTAGGTGTTGGAGTGGAGACTAAGCCATTTCACTGGGGAATCGCCAGCTGTCAGCATCTTCAGATGCCTTTTCCGTTAGTTGATCAATTTTCCCCAGAGGAGAGGAATCCTCCAAACTCATTCTGTTATAGCATGGGCTTGAAGCAGGTTGTAGTGGTTATAAGTGTGACTGCAAGCAGAGAAAGTAAGAGGGGGTCTTGCTGTTCACTGTGTCTGCTCTCAGTTTAAGACCGTCTCCAAAGCTTTGCCTAGGACTCTGCCCTTCTGGTTCATCTTCCTCAGAGAGAAACTGGAGTGTCTGCTTAGGTGAACAAAATCCAGAGATATAACCACATCTGACGTAATCCTGTTCACTTCATCTCCACCCAGGGTTCCCCTCTTCCTGATTCCTCTCATTCCTATGCCTTCTGGGGGTCTGTGCCACCACCTGGTTGCTTTTTGATCTACCTCACCAAGATACTTAGTTCTCTGCCTTCTCTGACCTGGTGATTCACTTGCTCCTCACCTACCTGTTTTTCTTCGCTGAAACTTTGTTGATATCCGGTGTATCATCCTCTCTTCTCTTCTTTTTTTTTTTTTTTTTTTTTTTATTCAAGGTATTAAGTCATGCAGGCTGCTTTTGACCTTGAACTTGAAGTCCTCCTGCCTCTGCCTCCCAAGTTGCTGGGATTTTAGGCATGTGCCACTGCACCTGGTTATCATCCTCTCTTCTATTCTCTTTGTCTTTGTGGGCATATGCTTTTTTAAATATATTTGCTGTTATTTTGGTGGAGTTTTGGGAAGGGAAGGAGATAAGTGTGTTCATTCTATCATATGCAAATGGTTCTTTTCTAATACAATTTTAATACAGTTTTTTCCTTAATGTGTATACATTTTTTGGCACTCTCTTTATGTAGTTGATGTTTATTCCAACAAATGAGTGCTGAAAATACATTAAAGTACTTATTTAAAAAATGGTACCTGCCAAGTGTGGTGGTGCATGCTCCCAGCCCTCAGGAGGCTGAGGCAGGAAGAGGTTGAAGCCAGCCTGGCTAGGTAGTGAGACCCTGTATGAAAACAAACAAAAACGAAATAAAACAAACATGAAATGTCCTATTTTACATATTGTGCAATGACTGTGTTTTTTACCTAACATTTTCCAGGGCATTCATCCATTTCAGTACTCTTGACTTTTCATTCATAAACCCTGACCACGTGGCATTGAGAGAATTATTTTAACCTGTCCTCCTTTGGTGGGCATTTGTGGTGATTCATTCTTTATTTTAAAATTATGAGCAGTAGTAAGGTGAATTTATTTGTAAATATCTTTGTTAGCTAGTTTTTAAAAACTATGAGTGGGTAAGGAGGAGGAACATGTCAGTAACCTGAAAAGCTATGAAAAAATTTGAAATGATTGATAGGGTCAGCTTTTGTGAGTTGTCAACCACCTTGACTGCTTTGTTAGCATCTACACCATCATTGCTCTTCTATTTTCTTTCTTATTACTTTTTCCTCTCTATCTTTTCTTGCGTATTTTTTGCTGTGGTTACAATTCCCCTGGCTAGATTTCAGTTAAACTAATATCTGTGTTCCTGTTAAGTACTGAGAATATCATTAGGCATTTGTCTGTTTTTAACTTTAATCTCCTATGTACTGAAATTAGAAGTAACAACCACTTTTTAGCAATAAAAAGCATTTTTTAGGGCAAGGCGTAGTGGCACATGTACTCAGGAGCCTGAGGCAGATGGAACATCAGTCCCAGGTAGCCTGGGCAATATAGTAAGACCCTATCCTCCCCCCCCACACACACACTTTTTCTTTTTAGTCTGGTGAATAAGAAACTTGAAAATAATTATTCTCAAATCACTTAGGATACATGAAAAGTAAGATTTTAATTTTGCTTTAGCATCTTGAATTGGTATGGTTTGTGGTATAAATTCTTTTTTTTTTTTTTTTTTTTTTTTTTTTTTTTTTTTTTTGTGGTACCGAGGGTTGATCCCGGGGCCTCCCACCTGCATACTTTGCAAGTGCTGGACCACTGAGCTGCACCCGCAGCCCTTTTATTTTTTCCTTTACTTTCTGAGACAGGGTCTCACTAAGTTACACAGACTTCCTCTGGTCTCCAACTTGTGATCCTCCTGGCTCCACCTCCCAAGCCACTGGGATTACAGGTGTGCACCACCACGCCCAGCTTGTGGTATAAATTCTTTAGCCTCATTTCAAGTTTAAGTAGTTCTCAGTTTTTGATCTGAAAAAGTTAGGTGTCTGTCTTTATTTATTTATTTATTTATTTATTTATTTATTTTTCCAGTGCTAGGGATTGAACCCAGGGCTTCATGCATGCTAGGCAAGTGCTCTACTACTGAGCTGCATCCTCAGCCTGCTTTTTATATATTTTTAAATTTGGAGACAGGATCTTGCATACTTGTGTAGGCTGCCTCTGGCCTTGAATTCATAATTCTCTTGTCTCTGCTTCATGATTCAGTGGGATTATAAACGTGTGCCATGGCACCTGGCCAAATATGTCTATTTTTAATTTATTTTGGTGTTTACTTTTCATTGAGAAGGCAGTGGCAACGTAAAACTGGTTTGGGAATAGACGTCAGCTCCAACATCATCGTATACAGTTCTCTGATGTTTTTCTCATTGTCCTAGGTTTCACTATGAGCAGAGACTGTTACACAAGGTCTTTGAAGAATGGAAAGAAGAGTGGTGGGTTTCCCATCGAGAATGGAAACTCTGTGTTCGGGCAGACTGTCACTACAGGTCAAATTTTATGTCATATTCAATTTTACACCTTTTCAAATATAGACTTTACACATCAAATAATTTTTGGCATGTTTCTGGTCAAAAGGGGCAAAGATTTGGATGACTTTCTGGTTTTCTTCAAATCCTTTTTAGAGTAAGTTAATTCAGAGTCCAGTATTAAACCCAGGCATACATGCACATATACATACACACCCAGACAAACATCTACACCCCATAGCCCCCTCTAATTTAGATAACCATTGTATGTTGGTCATGCTAATAATCTGAATGAGATTTTCTCACTGATTTCTATATAATTTCTAATTCTAAGAGTGTTCTGTTTTTTAAGACAGTAAGTTGTTGTAACTTAGATTGATTATGGGAGAAAGTATATATGCCCAGTATAGGACATTAGGAAAATAGAGTGGCTGGGATGTTGCTGAGTGGTAGAATGAGTGCCCTGGTTTAATCCCTAGCACCATTAAAAAAAAAAAAAGGAAACTAGAGATAGGAAAAAACTCTTAATCCTTGACGTTCACATTCCCGGGGACAAGTGGAAGAAAAAATAAAAATTGGGAATTATATCAAATGTATATTTATTTATTCATCTACTATTTGTTTATTTATTTTTGCAGTTTTTGTGGGTTGAACCCAGGGCCCCATATAGGCTAGGCAAGTGCTCTACCACTGAACTACACCCTCACCCCCCACCCTTTTTTTTTTTTTTATGGTACTGGGGGTTGAACCCAGGGCCTCACACTTGCATGCTCTGCAAGTGCTGGACCACTGAGCTGCACCCTCAGCCCATTTTTCCTTTTTACTTTTTGAGACAGGGTCTCGCTAAGTTACACAGACTGCCTCTGGTCTTGAACTTGCTATCCTCCTGCCTCTGCCTCCCAAGCGGCTGGGATTACAGGCGCATGCCACCGCGCCTGGCTCTGACGCCCTTTTTTAATTTTTTATTTTGAGACAAGGTCTCGCTAAATTGTGAAGGTTGCCTCTGGCGCTGAACTCCCAATCCTCCTGCTTTCTCTTCCTGGGTCCCTGGGATATAGGTATACATCATGGTTCCTGGCTCAAATACATATTTTTAGACCTTTTTTTTTTTTTAAAAAAAGTACATACTTTGTGTCTTTAAGATGGTATTCATTCTCCTTACAGTCACTTCTTTATTTAGTTTTATTGGTGAAGGGATCTGATTTATGGCCATTTCAGACAAGGAAAAAAAAAAAAAAAAAACACTGAGCCAAGCATGGTGGTGCATACCTGTAAGCCCAACACTTGGGAGGCGGAGGCAGGGGGATGACCTATTCAAGGCCAGTCTGGGCTACTTAGTGAGACTCTCTCTCAGAAAAGAAATAAACATGGCCTGTGGATGTAGCCATGTAGCTCAGTGCTAGCGTGTTTGCCTAGCATACACAAGGCCCTGGGTTCAATCCCCAGCACCACAAACACACACACACACACAACTAAAACAAAATGAAACAAAGAAGAATAAAAACATACTTTGAGTAATAAACTGATAGTGTGAAATCAAATCTTAGGAAGTAGGGTAATGAAAATATAGAGGGATAAAGGGCTTAAGGTATATGGTATCTGTATCAGGGAAAAGAAAAAAGAAAAAATTCCACCAACCATGTTCCAGTGCAAAAAAGTAAATTTTGCTTAGTATCGGTGATCAAGATCAAAGATATGACTCTTCTTCTAAACTTCTGAGCTTTATAGATGCTGAGAATGAAGTTATTCTTGGAGAAATCAAACTTTTCCCCCTCAGTTTTACTTTATGATACAGAGAATAACACTTTCAAGGAGAACAATTTCCCTGTGATTGTAGAAAATGAAATTTTAGCTTAGGTGCTAATACAGCCTTTTTGTGTCAGAAGCTTCCATGTTAATTTCTTCTAAGAATAGAACAAAGTGGGTATGTTGGAAATCCAGTTATTTTATTGTTTTGTTTTAAAGAAATGCCATTTTCTTTTTTGTCTCCTCAGATACTACTTGTACAACCTGATGTTCCAGACGTGGAAGACATACGTGCGTCAGCAGCAGGAGATGAGGAGCAAATACATTAGAGCCAAGGATCACGGTGAGAATGGAAGCACAGATCTAAAGAAGATGCCCAGATTTTCTTTCCCAGAAGCTCTGGGAAAAGACAAACACATTATCTGTGGGAGATAATAACTGTAGGTCAAAGGAAAGATATTTGATTCCCTTTCATATTTTTCAGGGTGAATGATCTCTGAGTGGGGACTCATATCTGATCAGATCCCTGTGGTTTTCTCCATAAGGCATGGTTTGAGCCAGAATTTGTTTGAACTGGCTGTTCCTGTCCTGGTGGTGTAGTGTGCAAACTGTCTTTCCTGTGGCACCCTGGACTGCTATTTATCTAGCTGCTATGTGTCAAGCTGCAGGGAGACTCTGGAACAGAGCCATTATGCTCATTTCTCCTTTGTTTTGCCCAGGTTTCCCGTACACATGATCCTGTGGCCAGTTTAGCTCTAGTTGTTGTCTGAAACCCATGTAGGGAGTCCCAAGGGAAAAAGGCATGGAGTTTCAAAATGCTCATACAGACTACATTTGTAGCTGCTCTGTAGACATTTCACATGAATGTTCTGTAGGCATCTCAAATTCAGCAAGTCACAAATACAACTCGTCACCTCCCCCACCACATAGATCTGCCCTTCTTCCTCCTTTTCCTAAAGGACAGGCCATAGTTAGGAATAGCTTGTCTATTCCTCATTACTCAAGTCATCAGTTACCTAATTTTATAAATTAGCCCTCAAGTACTGCAAATAATAATAATGATAACGAAAATGGAATTTACCACAGAAAGAGACCTGAGGACCTTTGCACCTATCAAATCCAGTAAATTATCTTTCTTCCAAGATTATTACTGGTCATTTTCTCAACCATGTGCATCTCTCTCTCTCACTCTTTCTCTTCTTTGGAGATGGGATATTGCTCTGTGACCCAGGCTTGGCTTGAACCTCTGGGCTCAAGCAATCCACCTGCCTCAGCCTCCCTGATAACTGGGGCTACAGAGGTAGAGTGTGCCTGGCATATTTCTTTTTATCTTGCTTATTTTAGTTCATAATTATTATTTCTTTTTCTTTCTTTCTTTTTTTTTGGGGGGGCGGCGGGACAAGGATTTTCTGTGTAGCTCAGGCTGTCCTGGAATTCCCTGTGTAGGCCAGGCTGGCCTTGAACTCATGTTGGTTGATCCTCCTGCCTCAGCTTTCTGAGTGCTGAAAGAATTACAGACACAGACCAACACACCCAGCTCATAATTATTATTTCAAATAGCAAGGTTTATAGCATGATTTATTCTCTTTTAACCTATTATTGTGGAAAAATTTAAATACCTACAAAAGTGAATGATAAAATAATGAACCTTTGTGCACTCATCTCCCAGCTCCACCTGTCTGTCACATTCCTCTCCCCACTTCTCTGTTGCCTTTTTATTCACATCATTTCATCTGTAAATATTGTAGAATATATACAGTAGAATATGTATATAGTAGGATATATATATGTAAATTAAGGGATTTTAATATGAAGGACTTATGAACTGTCCAATACATGGATTTTCCTTTAAATGTTTTGTAAATGTCATCAGGTAGGGTTCACATGTGTACTTGGTGTCCTTATTAATTTTGTAGCACTTCACAACATTTCCAGCAGGGGGCACCTGAAGGCTGGAGGGGGTTTAGATATTCAAGGGTGGGATGACCATAGAGAGCCCTTGAGCTTTTATTGTAACCTAAATAAATAATGGACTGGGGTTTAGCTGAGTTGGTAGAGTGCCACTCTGTTGTCTCTGAGGCCCCATGTTCGATCCCTAGCACCACAAAAAACGGGAGAAGGACCTGGCAATTTACTCCTGAAACAGTCCGAAAACAATCAGCTACTGAAAACCCTATGAGGGTCACTATGAATTGGACTTGAATCATTGGTACCTGAAACAACAACAAAATAAATAATATATCTCCCTGCATTCTTATAAGAAAACATCTCTTTGATGTATCTAGATGCAAAGCGAAAGATGCAGCAGACCTGGAAGTCCTGGTTGATCTATGTGGTTGTTCGTAGGACCAAACTTCAGATGCAGACCACTGCTCTAGAGTTTAGGCAGCAGAGTATTTTATGGTGAGTATGCTCAATTGCCTTAGAGACTGGCAACCATCATTTTATCTCAGCATCTTAATGCTGCTTTACCCCACCTTGAAACAATGTTTCAGACTTAATTGATGTATGATAAATCCTTATTGGTAACTTGTTCAACTATAAGATCAGATTTTCACATAATCATGATTAACACGAATAGAGTACTTACTATGTTCTAGGCCTTGCATTGGGGCTGGGATTTAGCTCAGTTGGTAGAGTGCTACTCTGCAGTCTCTGAGGTCCCGAATTCGAATCCCAGCACCACATAAATGGGAGAAGGACCTGGCAATCCACTCCCAAGACAATCCCGAAACAATAAGCCGTTGAAAACCCTATGAGAGTCGCTATGAGTCGGATACGACTCCATGGCACCTAACACCAGCAACAGGCCTTGCATTAAGTTTTTGTGTGTGCCTGTTTTATTAATGTAAAGTATCTTATTTAATCCTTGCCATAAACTATTGTTGTTGTTGTTAGGTGTCAAGTCGGTATCCAACTCATAGCGACCATCATAGGGTTTTCAATGGCATAAACTATAGGTACCATTATTATAGAGATTAAGAGCTACAGCAAGGCTCAAGAAAGGTTGAGTAACTTGTCTGAGCTTATATAAATCATAATTGGCACAACAAGGCCTTACCCACCGTTGGTCTTAACTGCTATTGTGTACTGCATCTCATCAGCATTGTGGACACACTGGAAGGACAAAGTTAGACATGTGTAGCAACGAGCTGCTTCTCCAATGCTTCATCTCTTATGGTTCTCTAGGTCTTGTATGGCAGTACACAAAAAGCTCAGTTCCTACTGAGAAGAACTGGACACAGAATAAAGTATGGGTAGCTTTGCAGCTGGGAGCTGGGATTTAGCTCAGTTGGTAGAGCGCTGTGCTGCAGTCTCTGAGGTCCCAAGTTCGATTCTCAGCACCACAAAAATGGGAGAAGGGCCTGGCAACCCACTCCCAAGGCAATCCCGAAACAGCCATTGAAAACCCTACGAGGGGGCCATTTAGCCATAATGCAGGGAGCGGTTAGAATCCCAGAGATCTGGAGGAGATTTCGCGCACACGCACCCACAGGCCCGGACCCAGCACGGAGTGCAACCTTGCCAGCACACTCTCACCATGCCTGCGGGACACAGTCTGCAGTTCCTAGGTGAGTCACCGTGAGGGAGCACACAAACGCCCTCCATAGCAGCCGCGGAGCGAACGGGGGAAGCCGTTGCCAGTGATCCGCGTCTAGAGCTGAGGCGAGGCTCCCCTCCCTTCTGTTGCGGCGGGTCAGGCCTACGATCGCGAACTCCACAGAAATTTGGGCACACATATATCCGGATCCCAGACACATCAGAGGTGAGCCCAAATCACCCCACTGTGCTGCGGAGAGATCTGGAGCTTGTGGAGCCGGCCAAGTTGCACGCGGCCGGGCAGCTCCTTTTCGGGGGAAGCCGCTTGCCCTGGCACGTGGCCGGGGAGCTCTTTCTCAGCGGCGCAGCCTGCCCCTGGCGGAGAAGTTCTGAGCGCCACCACAACACACAACAAGGCTGTGGGGAGGAAATCTCTGATTTAGGGAACTGGCGCCCGATCTCCACGGGACAGGGAGATCTTTAGGGAAGACCCCACAGGTTTCACTGCCTCTCGAACAGTACAGTAGTCGCGGAGTCTTCCGTGGAACAGTCTCTATGGGCACTCGAGGCCCCAATTAAATCCAGATTGTTATGAAGAACTTGGCTATATGGACCCAATGAGACCGATGGTTACTGCAGATTGTGTGGAAATACTGCCACCCTGAGCTCTATTGGGAACATTGCACCCTGCATTATCGAATCCACCTGGTCGAACTGGGTGTAATAGTTCAGACTCCATCCTCAAGATAATATATTTTTACTGTTAACAGGGTCTTAAGCCTGCTTCCTTAGTGGAACCTGGACTGACACTCTGTGGCCCCAGCCAATACATTTTTT